>PVIJ01013056.1:0-46812 GCA_004024925.1 Scalopus aquaticus | reverse complement strand
TTTGAAGAAAGGATGGTCCTGATTGAAGGTATTTTAGGTTGGGTTTTTTATCTTAAAGATTTATCTATTTATGCATACAAGAATTGGGGTGTAGGGCAGAGGTGTCAAAAGGTGAGAGGATTCACCAGACAGAGTGGGAGCAGAAGAGGCAGATCTACTGAGATAACTGCTAAGCGGAGTAGCGGAGTAGCGCATGAGACAGGAGAGGTCTGCTGTACCATGTGGGTTAGCTATTGCAGTGGCTGCTGATAGCTTGATAGTGCTGTTATCTTTAACCCCTGCACTACCAGGGAGGCCCTAGGTTAGATTTTTTTAAAACACTGAAGTCTAAAAAATTATATACCTAAATATTAATTATACACTATCTTTGAGTGATGGGAATACAGATGATTTGATTTCTTTAATGAAATATTTGGCAAATTTCTACAATAGATGTGCTTATGCAATAAAAAAGCAAAATGACTAATGTTAATCTGCAAGGATAAATTCCACTCAACTTGCACATTAAAACATTTACTGGGCAATGGTGGGTTTCTATGGTTTCTGAACTGGTAAGGATGGGGCAAATGGTTACAGGAAAGGCCAGGAGTTGGGATGAGCTGGTTATATTGCAACACAATTTCAATGGTAGTTTGCTGTTATTTCATAAAGTTTATTTCAATCAATATTTATTTCGTGTATACTACATGCCATACACTGTTTGAGACCCTAGGGAAGCATGGTCATGATTCAAAAAACAAAGATCACTCAAAACACAAAAATACAAAGAACACAAAAACTGGAGAAGAAACCCTGAGACACTCTTGTGAGGGGTATGACAATAGGAATCTCCCTATAAAATTGAGCCTCAATGTTTTTCTCAATGCTTACGTTCTGATGTCAATCATATATGCCCCTGAGGATATTACAGGATTCAACTCAGAATGATCTCCGAAGAAACCTTTAAGAGAATATGTATTCTTACCTTTAGAACAGAGCCATTTCCCACAGGTGTGTGCATCAGAGCAAGACAATCTTCAGGAAGTGGCACATCATTCTCATTTGAAAAAACACTAAAAGAAAATGATAAATTCACATCATGGAGGACCAATACAGGCATAGATTCATGTGGGGAAGAGAAATTATGACTTGTAAGGTGCATGACAGCAGTCATTGTTGCATTCATGCTTTGTGAAACTGTGCCTTACCCCACATGACAGTTTTCACATCCGGTCACACACGCTCACTGATGGATTAGAATGGCAGGCTACTTTCCCTATCTCTTAAATCTCAGTGAAATGACAGAAAAGATTTATCTTTAACAAAAGAATAAATTGGTATGACTTCAAAATCAATAGTGTGCCAGTTCAGGAAATCTTAGTAGACACAAAAGGTCACATATTGTATGACTTCATTTTTATGAACTGTACAGGGTATGTAAATTCTAAAGAGGCAGAAGAGAGGATGAAAGGAAAAAAGGAGAAAAAAATTAAAATTAATTAAAATTATGGGAAAGAAGAACAGGGGGAACAGAGATGTGAGAGTTAAGTCTTTATCCTTAGCTAATGAGAAACTAACAGATAATATCTAAACTGTTAATAAGTACCATTACACACTTACAATTTACAACCATGGAATTAAGTAAATTACAGAAGAAAAAGCAAATAGGATCTAAATTGGTTCACTTGAAAAGAGGGGATGAAGAAATAAGGAAGTGTGGGAAGGGAACATTTTATGTTGGTATCAGTCCTCTCGTTTGATTTGACTTCAAAACTATGTGCGTGTATTATTTTGATAAGAATTATTTAAAAACAGTAAGGATAACTCCCTATTATAGCATTTAATAAGAGAAATGATCTTGCAGGAATTCAAGTCTGATTTAAATAATAAAATACACTTGTTTACATATTTTTTTAATGTTTGCATTTTTTTAAATTCGTATAGTCCTCTAAAATTTAATTCAAAATGGATTAACCAATATTAGCTCTACTAACTACACTGTGCTTATGATAACAACAATACTCACACCTTATCTAAGTGAAACAATTAAAAAAATTGTTTAAAATAATTTAATAAATTAAAAAACCAAAATTAATAGGCAAATATAAATCAGAGACATTCTGCAGGGGAGGAGGAGGGAGAGGGATCGAAATAGAGGAAGGAAGAATTGCACAAGGGACTAGGCTGATGGTGCACGGGTGAACTGGTGGTGGGGATTTTATTGCACCTGAGAGGAGAAAGCATACATTGCACAAAAAGGAAGAAAGATGTTAAAAAAATATATATATAGGTAATTTAAAAGAATAAAATTTATATTAAAAAAAGAGGCAGATAATGGACTAGTGGTTGCTAAGTGCTTAAGTGCATGAATATGTACTCCCAGGAGTAACGACGAGGAAGTGAGGAATGTAGAGTGACTGCAAACAGATTGGTGTTTCTTTTAGGGTTGATGATAATATTATGCATTTAGCTAGTGGTAATGGTAATGGTTACACAATTTCATCAATGTATCAAAAATCACTAAATTACATAGTTTTAAAGGATAAATTTTATGGTATGGGAATTAAAACTAAATAAAAAAAAATGGTCTAACTCTACTATAGCAAAATGGAGATGAATACTGATTTATTTGGTACACAAATACATATTATATAATTTACTTAGTTTTCTCAGTGCTTGTAATATTTCTTTTTTACAAAAGGGATATACTAATAATGTGGCATAGCATGGGAAAAAACAACAGATTAATAGAAAAGGAAAATATCCAGAAGTAGATTCAAATTTATACCAGAACTTAGCATATTTTTCAAGTCTTGGGGGGGAAAAATAGACTATTCAAATTATCAACAGCCATTTTGAAAAATAAATCTGGAAATAAGTTGCAGTATATTCTAGGCTCTTTCTAGCTTCAACATCTCATTATAATTTCTGATGAACAACTGGGCAATCTTACACCCATCACCCTCTTCTTGGTAAAAATAAATAAATAAATAATTTTTGATAAGGTTAATTTAAGTAATAATAGCATTAAATATGTGGTGGACCAACTGATTTACTGGAATTAAAAAATTAAATTGTAATTCCAGTTTTATTTACTCTGATGACCAATTAGTAAGCTTGTTGAATATTAACTGTAAAGTCCTAGATACAAACTGTGCTACATGCTTAAATGCTATATGGTTATAGTATCTGGAACTAAGATTAATCAGAAAACTCTGCATTAAGTTTTGAACGATGAGTAAAGAGATATATTCATTCAGTAAGTTTTAGCACCAAGTAAAGAATATTGCATACAGTGATGAATGGTACAGAGCATAATAAACAAATAAATGATATAACAGTTACTAAAGAAAAGAGAAGCAGAAGGAACCTAGAGGAACAACAATGAAATTTGCTCAAATAATGTTAAGAGTCCAAAGTAAGAAGGCTGGTAAGAACAAGGCCAGTGATGACAGAATGGTGTAAAAGTGAACTACCATATCTAAGAGAAATAATACATATTTCTTACCCAGTATCTTATAAGATTAAAAGTTTCTTTTAAAGTTATTTTTACTTTACAGTTTGAATCAGCTGAAGAGGAATACAATATAAACACACTACTCATAATATCTTCAAACAACTGAACACTAGGCATTAGGCAGTTATGTATAAAAAGGGGGAATTCAAGTTATTTTTCAAATTATAGCCTTAAAACAAGTGGTAACAAGTGGTAATCGATTGGGGAAGAGGAAAAAGAGAAAAAAAAACAACCCTGGAAACAACAAATATCAACTTAATGCCGTCTCCCTAGAATGTACCTGTTTGTGGCAGCATCCTGAATATTGGCATTTTTATGACTTAATAAGCTGTCTTCTCTTGTAACCTAAGAAAATCAAATTAATTAAATCTTTGTTTAGGATAACAAAATAACAAGAAAGTTACATTTTTTTCATTAAAAATAGAAATATCAGTTTGCTTCAGTTCAAAAAACAAGTAATCACATCTTACCTATAAAAATGTTAGTACTGCACCAAAAGCACTTCCAATCCCGTACCCAAGTTAACAGTCTGTGCTTTCACTTTAATATATTTGAACACAAATTCACATGCTTTACTAAATAGCGCTCAATTATTTAAGGCACCAGAAAAAGTCAATGCCAGAAAATTTCAAATTTACATGACAGAAATAGATGCTAAAGCTGTATATTTGGCTTTTTATTTTCTCCAAAGATAAAGAATACCTTAGGAGAGATTTGTAAAAAATTTTCTCAAAATGTCAGTTCATTTTCCTTTCAACTTTATATTGAGGTACATTTACACAGAATAAAATACATACATTTTTAATGTAGATTGATACATTTCAAAAAAATATATAGCACCACTACCATCAACATATGTAACATACCTCCCCAAAATGTCCCTGAGTAGTCCCATCAGAAACACTCACACATGGTTAACAGTGATCTATGTTCTCTATAGTTTCATGTGGATCGAATCATAATACCCTCTGTTCTGGGTTTGGTTCTTCAGAGCAACATGATGTTTTTGAGAATCACTTATGGTGTTGCATGTATTATTAATTCATTCCTTTTTATGTGCTGAATAGCCTTCTACTTTTTGGATGTCACAATTTCTGTTTACCTACTGATATCTGGATTGGCTTTAGTTATTTCAGCTATTATAAAAAAAGCTGCTCATATACTATTAGCTTTGCACACGAAAGTTTTCATTTCTCCAGGATGAAGATCAAAAAGTGGAACTGCTAGGTCACATGGTAAATATGTTAAATACAATGTCAAACTCCATTCTAAAGTACTTATAACAGTTTATATTCTTACTAAATTGGTGAGTATGATTTGCTTATATTTTCTTTAGGACTTTTCAGTCTATGCTTGAGAAGGTCTATAGTTTCTTTTCTTGTAATATTTTTGTTTGGTTTTGATATGGTGGTAACACTAGTCTCACAAAATGAATTGGGAGGTGCGCCCTCCTCTTCTATTGTCTGAGAATGTATAACTGCTTCTAATTTTCCTAAGTTTCAACAGTCCTAGATTTTCCATCTTGGGGAGATTTTTAAACCATAAAGCAAAATACCTTTAAGTTAGGACTATTCAGGTTTTTTTTCTCTCCTTCAAGTTCAGAAATATCCAAAAACATAATTGAAATGTAAGATAATGACAACAAATATTACTACCACTGCTACTGTAACATGGAGTCTCAACATCAAAGATCAACACTTATGCTCATGATGTGCCAGGTGCTATTTCATGTCCTTTACATTTATTATCTTATTTCACCCTTACAACCCACATTATCTTATTTTAAAGAATTATTTTTTATTTATACATACAAGCTGGGGTACAGGCCAGAGGCGTGGGGCGGCAAGAGGGTTCACCAGAGACAGAGTGGGGAGCAGAACAGGCAGATCAGAAATACACTGCTGAGGGGAGCAGCGGGTGAGGCAGGAGAGGTCTGCCGTGCCATGTGGGATTCTCCCCGGCTGGGCGTCGAACTCACGTCGCCGCTGCCAACAGCTCCACAGCGCAGCACTTAACCGCTGTGCCACCGGGGAGGCCCCTATTATCCTATTTTAAACATAATGAAACTGAGCCTTAAAGAAATTAACTCTTCAAGTCACGAAGTTAATAGGTGGCAAATCAGAAATCGAATTCAAACTCAAGCTGTTTATTTCTGCAGTCAATAGTGCCATATTTTTAATTTATTTTTATCTTCAATCACTATGTTTATGTTCAGGACTTGGCGATGTCCTGGTTTTAGTATAGAAAATAAGTCTGAAAGTTAGGGAGAGCAAAGGAAAATGTGATTTTTGAAAGCATAGCACCATAATCTTCAGGGGACCTGTGTCTACCCACTGCATCCTTCACAAGGTTACAGTTAACTCTTCACCTTGTATCTATCATTCGCTTTTGCCACACTGGGAGTTGATGTGAGCTTTCACATTATTTGAAAAAATTATTTGCTGCTTTTCTCCTTTCCACCTTTTTTTTTTTTAAAAATGTATTATGCCATTTATTCGTTTTACCATTTTTATTCCTAATCTCTAATCACTAGTGAATGGATAAGACCTAAAAATCACACACTTAATATTGACAACACTAGATTTTCTAGAAATGGCAAAGTTGAGGAACTCACTTTAATAGGAATTTGAATTTTTAAAAACTTCTTATATCCTACAGCATCTTTAATCTTACTTTCTATAACATGACTGGCCCCTCTTAATCTGGCCTAGTTAGAATTTGGAGTTAGGAAGACATTTTGCCATCTTGAGTATGCTCCTTAGTACTACTTTCTATCTCTAATTACTAGCTAGGTCACTCTTGTTTAGCATTCATGTATTTTATATGTTCTTCAGGGTCTCTCTCAAGTCTCATGTTTTTTTCACTTCACCTCTATTCAGTGCAGCTTACCTTATGCACAGCTTCTACCTGAGCTTTCAAAATGTTACTCTTCAAGTCAGGAGGAACTCTCCTGGCATTCAATCCTGGGCTTTCAATGACATTATTAAGGCATTTCTCAGTCAACTTCACCACTTCCTCCTAGATATTAAAAATACACTGTAAGGAACTCTGACAGGTTATAGTTATACAGAAATAGGAAAGGGACTGATGAAGGTCAATGCTCAGACAACCAAAAAATCATGTCTTAAGCCGTAGTATTCTATTCCAGGAATAGTCAACTTCTACAAGTGGTTTCAAACTAAGGCCGAATAATAACATACATACAATATAAGCTGGTAGGAATCATCTAGAAATCACCTAGCCCAATTTCTGGTTGTAAGAAATTGACTGATAATACCATCTGGACAAATTCCTGAATTAAACCACACACAGGAAGAACGTGTGCTATTTGCTATAATTTATTCATCAGGGTTTTTAGGTTAGGCCCCACACAGGTTTACCCCTGTAATTCTGGAGCTTTCACCAGGTTGATGATTGTGTTTGGGATTATGATATCTAGCCATAAGCAGATCACTCTCAGACTTAGAAAATAACATAACTAGCTAATAATGATCATAGTTAAAACAACATAAATTAACTACTACAAAAAGTAATGGGAGGAAGCAGGTTAAGAAACAAATTTAAATTATCTACACTACAACCCATATTTTAATTAAAATGAAAACAATGAGTATTGTTATTACTGTGGTTGCTATTTAACACTGATGTAAATAATAACTCTACTTTCTCAGTCTCAGATACAGCATTTGTTCTGCAAAACAGGCTAGCAGGCCAGGTATGGGATTACATATTGCTCTACTCTTTCAGGTTTGAAAATTCCAATTAACTTGGTGTTTCTTAATGTGGTCTCCACATATCTCCACAAATCTGTATGCTCAGCATTATGATTCCAATACATATAGAAGCCTGAGGATCATTATTTTGGACTAAACTATTTATGCCTGTCCCTGTCTTCAAAATGGTTCCTATTTGTTAAAAAAGGCCCTATGTTTTTCAATCAATAGTTCATATCCTATGATTTCGCATCTCATTCCTGGGTATATATCCAAAGGAAACGAAACACTATCTTGGAAGAAGTATCTGCACTCCCATGTTCACTGAAAGAGATTCACAGTAGTTAAGATGTAAAAACAATCTAAGTGTCTATCTATGGATGAATGGATACAGAAAACGTGATATATAATGGAATGTAATTCGGTCATTAAAAAGAAAAAATATCCTGCATTTGTGACAGCATGGATGAACCTTACCATTACACTAAGTGAAATAAGTCAAACAAAGAATGGCAAATACTGCACGATATCACTTACAAGTGAAATACAGAAAAAAGTCCAACTCATAGAAGCAAAGAGTAGAATGGTGGCTACCAGAGGGTTGGGGGTAGGGAAATAAGGAGAGATTGGTAAAAGGAAACGAACTTGCAGTTGTAAGATGAGTAAGTTCTGGGGATCTAGTGTGATGACTACAGTTTACCATATTGTATTATATACTGAAATCTGCCAACAAAGTACATTTTAAGTGCTCTCATAAAAAAACAAAAAAGGTGTGAGGTGCAACTTGTTTTAATTTGATTGTAGAGATCATTTCACAATGTATATATAGATAAAATCATCAGGTTGTACACATTAAATATATTACAAGTTTATATAATTATATCTCTGCAAAGTTAAGGGAAAAATTATGACTGGTTCAAATGCTTTTATATTTTCAGAGACAATTATGTTGCAGACTTGAGATCCCTTGCTAATCATTGATATTTGCACATCATTGGATTCTCATTGTAATCTGCCTCTGGCATAGGCAGATATTTCTTTTTCTGCCTATATTAAAAACAAAACCAAGAATTCAATACACATATCATAGGTAAAAGTACAATATCTGTCCGGAAGATGATTTTGCACAAGTACCATAGGCTTAAAAATTATTCTTATACTTCAGTCTAACACTTCTACTTTCCAGGGAAAAAACCAAAGATGACTGTAAATTTTTTTTATAAGACTATCACTGCATTGATTATGACAGTGAAATGAACAATAATCTTAATGTCCAATAAGGGACTGAATATACAGTAATGCCACATACATACAATTCAGTTGTATCTATGATGTAGCATCAAAATAAAGATGACTACAATTTTAGTTTTAAAAAGCAGTGTTACTGATTTTTATTTTTAAAAATATACATATCACATTTAAGTATTTAGACATTTAGATCTTAAAAATGTTAAGTGTCACTATCTCTTAGTAGTGGGATAATAAAGAATTTGTAATTTTCTGCTTTCAAAAATCTGTATTTTCTATAATTATCATGTTTATGTATGATAGGAAAAAAATCACTGCTATGTAAGCTGTGTGTACTACATTCAAAATATTTTCACTTCATGTCACATAACTCTAAATGGCATCAAGTTACTATCCTCCTGATAGGTGTGCCCTGGATGACCAATATGTGACAAACAGAAGACCAAAAGAATTAAAGAACACCTGGATTCCTAAGTACTCCAAATTAGACCTCATTTGCAGTGAATATGGATACTCAAACTCTAAGGTTTTTACCAAGTCCACGAACTAAATTTAGACCCATGGAACAGAATTAGAGGAAGGATGGGTTGAATAAAAATAAAAGTTTTGACAGTCACAACATTGATTATGTGTTTAAAAAAAAACCATGAGATGATGCTTCACTTCTTAATGTTACTACCCAATTTTTTTCCTCACCCCCTAAATATCCACAAACATCATCATTTCAAATGAGAAAACAGGTTTATAGGACTTTAGTACACACACAAACTGCCTAGCGAAAGAAGAAACATTAGCTTTGGAAAGAAAGGGTTTCTAGAAGGGCTGAAGATGGGTGACAGGAATACAAAGGAGAAATATGAGTACCTGGTTGTTGATGTTAACATCGATGTTGGAAGGAGATGGGAAAGAACTGTTTTCCATGTCAAGGTGTTTGAGCTTCTCTGAGGCCTCTTGAATTGCTAAAAATCAAAATGGCAAAATAGTCCCTCAATCTGCCAGGCTTCTGGAGTTGTGTGAGGACACAGGTGTAAGCTTTTTCCCCTTGAAACCAGTTACCATCAATTAAAGGCAATTACTCAAATAACCACAATAAATACCGTTTCTGTCTACAACCATGTAACTCTCCATTAATTTGATTAAAAATGAATTTAAATAGGAACACTGCTCCAGAAGGGAAGGGGAGGGAAAGGGCAAACAACTAAATCAGACCCCTTTTAGTCAAGGGAATTTTTTAAAAATGTCCATCAATTAACTCGGTGGATCACTTTCTTGGCTGCACATTAGAATCACAGAGGGAGCTTTACAGAAATACTAAATTCCAGGGGCCTCCCTGGTGGCACAGGGGTTAAAGTCTCAGTGCTGTTAAGCTATCACCAGCCACTGAAACAAGAGTTCCATCCAGGCCAGGGAGCTAACAACCTACATGGCACAGCAGACCTCTCCTGTTTCACCCGCTGCTCCACTCAGCAGTGTATCTCAGTAGATCTGTCTGTTCTGCTCCCCACTCTGTCTCTGTTGAATCCTCTCACCCCACACTTCCCCCACCTCTGGCCTACACCCCAGTTCTTATATGCATAAATAAATAAAAATATTTAAAAAGAATACTAACTTAAGAGTTGGCCCTAGATCAATTACATCAAAATTTCCGGAGGCAGTTTTCTGGCACTGACAAGTTTTAAAAACTCTCCAGGTGATTTTAATGCACAACCCAAACTGAGAATCATTAATTCAACACTGGTTTCTTTCAAAATCTTCCATACTCATTTATTAAATGGCGATCTCCTGGTTTTCTTATGCTTCAAATTATTTGCTACTAAATTTTAAATGATAATGCTGATACAACAAATGTTTTAACTTATACTGATAAAGACTATTGCACTTTTTTTCTTTCTGATGGTATAGAGCTATTGCTACTTCTGTTTGAGGAACATCCCAAGACTGTATGATAAACTGTTGACAAAGAAATGATTTATAAGCACTAATCTATATGAATCAAGATTTCAATATTACAACCAAAAGAAAATATATAAAACAATGGACTTTCATTCTCAACATTCTAACACTATTTTCATTGACTGACTTTGAGCAAATGTTATAAACATGCACTGAATTAAGTCATTCTAATGAAATCGCCATGATCTGTAAGAATTTCTTCTGTCACAACTTCAACATTTAATTTCTGCTTAAGTACCTTTTATAATAAGGGGTTCACTCATTGCTAGGTATCTATTTTTAATATGTGGCTGAAACAATTAAAAATTCTTTGCTATTTTGATTCTAGATTTGTTTCCCTATACATTTGCAAACTGCTGCTCCAAAATTTACCAATAAAGTGCCATAAATTATTTGATATATCAGGTTTTCAAGTATTTGGTGAGTTATTACTCATCTCACTTGATCTTTTCTAGGCAGCCCCAGTTTATTCTACCATGTTCCTCAAACTCCAAACCTCCTGGAAGTATGTACTTAATAATCACTGTTAGCTAACACAACAATACTGCAACACTGAAAGTATTAAACAAACAAATAAAACCCTTTGACTCCATTTAATGGACATAAAAAGGAATGCAAATAAAATCAATATTGCCATCTCTATAAACGAGACTACTTTTATTTTAACCCTGAAAATACTCCCTACTAAGCCACTCCTGCTTCTCGTTAAATCCTGATGGCCTTGATTTGCTATGTCTTTCATCTCAGACAAAGAGCAATCACTTCCAGGGACAAAGAGTCCAGGGCAGGGCTATAAAAAACTGGAAGCTAAACAGAAGAAATTATTGCAGAGAAACAGTAACAGAGTGTTTCTTAACTTATTGATTACTACCTTTAAAAAAATTAGAAAATTATTCTGAAATTACCAACATAATAAATCAGAGTTAATTTCTGTTTCTCTGGTCTTAGACTCTTAAGCACAATTTTAAGGTGGTAAAGGTCAATAAAAACATAACCAGAGATAATCATTTTTCTTCCTACCACCATCCTGTTTCCCTTTACATCTTTCCCTCTCTTCTCACTCTTAACCTCCGAGAACTAACAGTATTTATTAATGCACACTCATGTTTAAAAGATATTACATTTGTTTAGTGATTACTTTGGGAATAAAAGAATAATTTTTTGAACACCAATTACCTGTAGTACTTTAGTATGTTCTATTAACCAGAAGTACTGTGTAATTTTCATTAACACTTCTATTTCTAAATTACTAAATATTATTGCTATATTCCACATTCTTCAGAGACAACAGCATATTCATCAACAATTTTCTATGAGTTGTTTAAATACTTGTCTAATTTTATTTGTTTTAAAAGAGCATTTATTTATTTATTTATTTATTGAAGAATTGGGGTATAGGCCAGAGGTATGGGAGGTTAAGAGGATTCACCAGAGACAGAGTAGAGAGCATAACAGGCAGATCTACTGAAATACACTGCTGAGGGGAGCAGTGGCCAAGACAGGAGAGGTCTGCTGTGCCATGTTAGCTCCCTGGCCTGGTATAAAACTAAGGCTGCAGCAGTGATTAAGTGCAGAGACTTAATCCCTACACCACCAGGGAGGCCTTCATTTTAGCAATATAAATCATAATTGCCAAGAGCCACATAAATATGGGCAGCTTTTAAATGAATATATATTACACTGAGATTACTAGGAAACTCCTGTTTAAATAGTTTATATTTTAACATCAAGCCAAACTCATATTGACATTTTCAACATGCAATAAATTGCTTCCCTTTAATCTTCAAAAAAATTAAGTAAAGTAGCATTCTTTCTGTATTATTTACTTTCATGGGTGTAGACAACAATAATCCTCATAAATAACATAATGCCAAATAACCAGGTACTAATGGGAAGTCCAAATATTCAATCTTGTATCCTAGAAAATCTTTAAAGTGAACTTTTTCAAATCTTAATTTCCACTCAAGAAATAAAATAAGCAGCAGGTTAATTCATTGATTAAATGTTTACTGACTTATAAACAAGTGTATAATGGTCTCAATTATGTGATCTTAAATATTTCAATATACCCTTAAGCTAAAGAGGCAAGGCAGCATAACTATTCTATATTAAACTATTCAACTATTGCAGAAAAAAAATTTTTAACTCAGAAAATAGCCTTAGCGAAACTGACTTAATAGTTCATTTCAAAGGGAGGTAAAATAAAAAGATGTCACTGCCATTATACAGAACAATTACTTACTCCCAGTGTCATCTTCTGGCTCCTCTAATACAGTTTGTCTGGTGACTGTATTAATTTCATCTGGTGCTTGGGACGCCTCCCTAGTGTCAGGTGTTCCAATGACATCATCAGTGGTTGTTTCCAATGTATCTGGATTAGCTAGCAAATTGCTATTTACAGGTAAGCTGTGAAGGTAACAAAATGTACTTAGACCAAGAAATTTATCATGAAAGTAATTAAAAATATAAAAAACTGGGCCTCCCCGGTGGCGCAGCAGTTAAGCGCTGCGCTGTGGAGCTGTCAGCAGCGCCACTCGAGTTAGATGCCTGGCTGGGGAGATTCCCACATGGCGCGGCAGACCTCTCCTGCTTCACCCACTGCTTCCTCCCTCAGTAGTGTGCTTCTATCGATCTGCCTGTTCTGCTCCCCACTTTGTCTCTTGTGAACCCTCTTGCCGCCACACGACTCTGTACCCCCAACTTGTATGCATAAATAAATAAATCTTTTAAAAAAATTAAAAATATCAAAAACCTTTGTGGAAAAAAGAAATTCAGGTTTTGTATCCTAAAAGTTCAGGTTTTATTCGTTTTTCAGTCAAGATGGAGAAAAGGGACTAGATTATGGTTTCTACCAGAAATAACCTAAATATGGGAAGAGATGTGCTTAAGAAAACTATTTTCAAGACATTACATACTAGGCAACAGAAAGCAGTGATTCTGAGATTTGGGAAACAAAAGAGATGAGCCCCAAACTTCCCTGACTATCCAGGCTGTGGCATAGAATGGGTGAAATGAGGCAGAACATGAAAATTTCCCTGTTTGAGAAGATGAAGATGAGAGTCCCGGGAGACTTAGGCAGCTGTAGTTCAAAGGACAGAGTAGTTGACATGAAAAGTATCACATCAAGGATAGAATTCTAGAGGGCTGTACAGGGTCCTCCTCAAGTATTCAGCGGAGTACTAATCAGTGAATACATGTGAGAAAACTCCCAGAGACTGGGAAAAGAACCATGCAAAAGAATTTCTCTTTGGCTAGAGAAAGGATTAGAGGCACTCACACTAGGCCACAATGCCAAGCCAGTTCCCACAAACAGACTGTAAAAACACATAATTCACAGGACATTAGGTTGAACATTCAGGAAGGTTTTGCCTCAATAATGGAGAATAATTAACCTAGAGAGCATGGCAACAGACCCACTTAAGACAAAATAAAAATGAGACCTGAAACAAACTGTTTCCAAGTAACTTCCATGCCCCCAAAAAGCATCCGCAGAAGATTTACCAGAACAAAATTAGCTAGCATCTAACAAAGTAAAATTCATAACGGCAGGCATCCATTCAAAGATTATCAGGATTGCAAAGCGGCAGAAAAAGACATCTTAACAGTAGAAAGAACAATCAATCAACAGAAATCTGACACAGATGTTAGAATTAAAAAAAAAAAGAAACATAACTGAATTCTATAGGTTCAACAAATTAAGCATATACCTGTAAGATATAAACCCAAATCAGACTTCTAGAGATGAAAAGTATATCTGAGATGAAAATCATACTGGATGAGACTGAAAGGTGATTAGACATTAAAGATACCGAATTTGAAGGCACAGCAATAAAAACTACCCAAAATAAAACGCACAGAAGAAAAAAATCCTTGCAAAAGGAAAAGATATCAACTAGATGTAGGACTTCAGGCAGCCTACTGTATGGGTAACACTGGTTAACAGTGAGATCATTACTGACATAAAAAGGCCCTAATCTGTAGTATCTTGGTGTGCTGAACATGAATATGACCCTGAAATTTTTTTATTAGCTCTCGTTCTGAAGATATTTCATATCTTCTATGTTTTACCATGTAAATTTATCCAGTAGGACTGCAACAACACCCTAAATCAGCCTAGAATGATGTAATAATGCATTGCATTGCATCATACCATCATGCACACATCATCCAGAGTTGATTGCATCACTTTCTGATGCAATGCAATATGCAATGCAATATGCAATGCAATACTGCTAGGTGGCTGCTGAAGTAAGATGATGTCAAGCAGTGCACTAGACAGAGACCTATTGGGAAGGATGAGCATTGAAAATATTTCAGACTTTGTGCAAGACAGCTGAAGCTACTGTTCCATAGAACTGTTATTATTTTATCCATTTAGGCACAATACAGAACAGTCATGCCTCGAAAGTGCGTTAATAGCGTGGACAATTTCTGCTCTATTTGTGGGGAAGCGACATTTGCCAACCAGAAGAAAAGGATCACTTCTCAAGTGAAGAAGGCTTATCATCTTGACTTCGGACGCAAGGTTGGTGAACAAGACAACCCTTGGGCCCTGCATATATGCTGCGCTCCATGGACAACACAGCTTTCACAGTGGTTAAACGGCAAAAGACCATCAATGCCATTTGCAGTCCCCATGGTGTGGAGAGAGCCAGGCAACCACATAAAAGACTGGTACTTCTGCTTGGTTCCTCCTCTTTCCGGCGGAATAACAAAGCAAAAGAAGTCGAGAAGAGTCTACCCAAACATTCCGTCTGCATTGAGACCAGTTGCACATGGTGAGGGACTTCCTATTCTACAACCTCCAGCAAAATATTCTCTTGATTCATCTGATGAGAACAAGGGTGAGCTGACCTGTTCTTCTCCTGTTCCAGCAGCACACAGTGATCCAGATTTTCACTGTGGTACATCATTAACCCCACACAAGAAGAACTCAATGACCTGGTTCGTGATTTGGACTTCTCCTAGAACAAGGCAGAATTGCTAGGATCAAGACTCCAACAATGGAATCTTCTAGAAGATGTCACAATTACTTTATATCGAAAATACTACCAGCAGTTGGAGCCTTTCTTCAGAAGGACTCTGGTATTGTTCCGATATTGAGGGCCTCATGAATGCCTTAGACATCACTCATGACCCACAAGAATGGAGACTCTTTCTAGACTCTTCAAAACTGAGTCTTAAGGCTGTGCTTTTGCACAATGGAAACTGTCTTCCATCTATTCTATTCCTGACCAGCTGTACAAGAGACAAGCGAAGAAATCTAAGAAGTAGTCTATGACTTGATTTTTTACAGGTGTTAACTGTAGGCTTATTACTATTGGCATGCATTCCGTGATGTAAACATCAATTTATTGCAAATTACAAAAAAAAAAACAAACTAGAGCCAAAATTAGAATTTGTCTATATTCAATTTGAGCACATACAAATTGATAGGAAATGACTAATTTTACTTCAGTAACATGACTTTAGTAAAAATCTGTTGACCAGTGTAATTGGAGTTGAAAGGCAGGAGTAGCACTGAACAAGTATATGAAGAAATAAAGGCTAAAATTTAAACAAATGTGATGAAAACAATACCGAGAGCCAAGATTCTCAATAAAGCCTAAATACAGGAAACATGAAGAAAAGTATAGCAAGGTATATCAGGATCAAAATCTTTAAAGCCAATAATGAAAAGTAAACCTTAAGAGCAACCAAAGACATTATATAGACACAGGAATAAAGGATGGCAGATTTCTCATTTGAAATAATGTAAGCTAGAGAACAGTGGAAGAATATCTTGAAAAAATTGAAAGAAAAAAGTCAAAATTTTATACTCAGCAATAAAAAAAAACAACTTTCAAACCAAAAACCCAGAAAAATATATCCAAGAAAAATGAATACATCTGCACAAAAATGTGTTCATGCAGCATTATTCATAACCCAAAAAGTGGGAACAAATCAAGTGTCCTTCATATTATGAATGAATAAAACGTAGTATATATTTATACTACTGTCCCCCAAAGGAACACTATTCAGAAATTAATAAAGGAATGAAGTACTGATTCATAATACCATGATGGCCCTTGGAAACGTTAAAGGAAAAAAGTTAGACACAAAATACCACATATTATATGAATGTTTAGATAAAATATCTACAACAAGCAAATACATAAATACTAAAAATAGATTTGTGGTTGTGAGGGATTGAAAAAGGGGTTGGGAACGAATGGGGGCTGACTGCTGTGAGATAAGGTCCAAAATTAAGAGTCAATTGATTCACTCTCAATTCAGTTAATATTGACATCCTTGATTCCTCATCCCGCGGAATTCTCCCCATTTGGTTAATTCTACTATCAACTGTACCTGTTGCATTTTACCATATTCTTTGGAAGACAAAACCCTTAAAATAATAAAAAGATAATTTATATAAAAATGGTCAAAAGATCTGAATAACTTTTCTCCAGGAATAGTAGCTGATGAACATAAGAAATGATGCTCAGTTATCATTAACCCTCAGAAAAGTGCAAATCAAAACCACAATGAAATAACACTATTCACTACAATGGCTATAATAAAAAATACAGAAAATAACAAGTGTTGGAGAGGATGTAGAGACACTGGAACCCTCAAGTACTTCTATTACTATGACATAAATTCTCATTTGTTGATAAGTTAAAATATGTTTATCATATAATACAGCAATTTTCCTCCTACGAGGAGGAAGGAGTCTTTCCAAGAGAAAAGATAACTTAGTCTCATACAAAGGCATATTCAGGAATTTCATAACATTAGCCAAAACATGAAAACAATACAAATTCCCATTAATTGGTGAATGGATAAACAAAATGCGGTATAGCCATTCAGTGGACTATTTGGCAATTAAGAAACAAACTAGATACATTTGAAAACATTACCCTAGAGGAACCCAGAATAAAACACTGTAGGTGGTATGATTCTATTTCCACAAAATGTCTAGAAAAAGCAATTTTATAAAAACTGAAAGTAGAATAGTGTTTGCCTGAGTGACCAGTAAGGAAGGAACATGACCAAGGGTAAATTAGCCATGAAGGAACAATGAAAATTTTGTAGCACTGGATTGTGGTGACTATACAATTGTATACATTTCTAAAAATCGTGGCATTGTGCCCTTACAAGAATAAATTTAGAAAACTAGAGAGTAACAACCTCGTTCAGTAGAGATGCAGGATTCAAAAATCAATATACAAAAATTTATACCTATACACTAGCAATCAACCACAGGAAACTGAATTCAACCAATTTGTCTGCTGTGGTTAAGCTCAAAAATTGTAGACATTTTATTGACCTAATATTGAGTTAGATCAAAGGGACTACCAATGTTTGAAAGGTTCTGTGCTCTCTAGAGGAATGAATGATCTATTTTAATTATACACGTTGGTGTCTGGGGCCCAAGCAGGAAAACTTGTTTTTAAAGTTGTACAAGAGATAACAAGAATGAAAAGAATTTTACTGCAAGAGATTTGTGTCCCAGTTCTGTCTCTGCAACCATCCAATTGAACATGTCCTTTTACCTGGTTTCCAAAAATGTGTCCCACATAGCACAAAGAATTCCAGTCATGTATGGGTGACTTGTAGAAAAAGTGATGAAGTTTTGAGCTCCCATAGTGACTGTCTTAAGAACTTTAATTTGAATTTCCCTTATAGATGTAACTTGAAGGATTTCTTGGTTAAAAACTTGGAAACCACTAAAGACAATTGTAGGTGCTTTTCATCTTAAACACTGTAAAATTGTATTAATGTAAAGCCATCTTATATCTGTTCATTTTCAGGCCTTCTGCTTTTCCTGTCCAGTTGTCATTCTAAATATGAATCGGTGTTACTTATCGGCATCTTTTGGGGGTTTTTGGGTAATAAGGTTAAGATTATGAAAAGTGGCGTTTCATGGTGATGGGGAGAACAGATGAAAGAAAAATTGCAGAATATTGAAATTTGAAGCTGGTTGTTAGAAATATTGTGCTTCAACCTATGTTCTACTTTGTCATTTTCTTATTTTTTTTAAATATGGATACCAAAATTTTTAGACAAAAGGATCTGAAGTGGGAGTTCATTTCTGCCTGTCTTACCATGGACATGAGAGAAAATTTTTTAATTGCACACAAGCTGACTTAGTTCATTTCAGCTGCTATGAGAGATAACATAGACTGAGTAGCTTATTAACAACAGAAATTTCTCAATTTTAGAGGATGGGAAGTCCAAGATCAAGTGTTCACAGATTTGGTGTCTCAGAGGGCCTACTGGCTCAGAGATGACTCCACCTTTTTTCACTGTGTCCTCACATGGCAGAAGGAATGAGGGGATCTCAATATGGTCTCTTGTATAAGGGTACTATCCATTCATGAAGACTTTTGCCCTTATGACCTAATCATCTCCCAAAGGTCTTACATCCAAACACCATCACATTGGGGATTGGGTATCAACATATGAACTTTGGGGGTACACAGAAAACCAGCTGAAAACATTCAAAAAATAAAAACAACTTTATAAATCCAGAAATGAAATAGAAGCCTATATATAAAAGAATGTTGAACTGTCTCAATTTCTGTTGAATATAGTCATGTAATGGGTTAAATGATCTCCTATCAAAATTCTTATGTTGAAATCCTAAACACCTAATATCTCAGAATGTTACCTTATTTGGAAAGTGGATCACTGTGGATGCAAATAGTTAAGTTAGGAAGAGATCATATTACAGTGGGATAGGAACTTAGTTCAGTATGACTTAAGTTCTTAAAACTGGAGAAAGCGGACACAGATAAACACATAAGAACATCAGTGACAATGAGGGCAGAGATTATGATGCTCTGGCAAGCTTAAGACTATCAATCAGCAAAGCACCAGAAACTAGAAGCACTCAACAGATTCTTTCTCACAGACCTCAGAAGGAAGCAGATCTGCCTAAATCTTGACCTCTTTGATTTCACCCTCTGAAAATGCAAGGAAAGTATCTCATTACCCAGTTGCACAGTAGGTCTAGAAAACTCCTACATCTCAGATGCTAAAGATCTAAGCAAGACTTACTGAGAGAACCTGAGGGTACCACATTATTCAGGCTATGAAAGGTAAGAAATCCAAAAAAATATTCTGCAAAGAAATTCAAAGAATAAGGGAGCACCCTGACTTTTCTCCTCTCCCCAGGAAAGCAGGGCATAGTAAAATTATATTAAGTAAATGGGTTCTAAAGGAACCTGTTAAAAGCGAGAATAGTATCTTACTTTGTAGTGAGGGATTTCTGACCAACAGAAACTGCTAGGCCTATGTCATATGTGGCACAGGAAAAATCTCATGTATGAAGCTCCAAGTTTTGGAACATAGTTAAAGAGTTCCAAACCCAGTGAGCTGACTGGAGTCAACATACTGCAGAATTGTTTATAGAAAATTTCTAGAATGAGGAAATCCAGAGACAGAAGTAGATTACTGTTTGTAAGGGCCTGGGGGGAGGGAAGAACAAGCAGTAACTACTAAAGGGTAAGGGCTTTATTTAAGGGATGACAAAGATGTTCTGGAATTGGAATAGGAGTGATGGCTATATATCTTTGTGAACATGCTAAAGTCCAGTGAATTGTACACTAAGAAAAAAAATTTTTGAAAATATAGTTAAGTATGACCTGTGGCTTTGGCAGTTTCCCAAGAACATTTCCAAAGAATGTACAAAGGCAAATGTAAAATTACCTCTTCTGTCCATTTTCTTCCTTTTTTATGGATACTTACCTGTATAAACTGTAGCAGTTTGTCTTGCTTCCCCACTACATTTGGGGCATTTTAATTTGTTATTACTTATTTAAAGTAGAACATGCTAGCTAAGAAAAGCAGTCCTCCCCCACTCTGAAAATTCACTGTTCATTCAGGTCCAGTGTCAGTGTACTTACAAATATAAACATGGTTTGAATTTTACAAAAGCGTGAATATACCTCAAACATGTAAATGTGCTTGTAACTCAAGTATAACAGACATACTCCAACAGCAGCATAGTATGTATTACTTATCCAATCTACACCAACTGACATACCTTCCTGACATTGTCTCCAGTTATCTAATGTGGAACTATAATTACAGTTCTTTTTACTTTCCACAATCTAGGCTCCATCAAGCTTCCCACTGTTCTAGCAGGTATCAATTTGAGCTCTAAGAACAAGCTGTAGTGAGTTTAAAGCTCAGTCTCTGGTGGCCCAGGAGTGAAGTCTCAGTGCTGTCACCGCTAAGACCTGAATTTGATGCCTGGACAGGGAGCTAACCCACATATTGCTCAGCAGACCTCTCCTGTCTCACCTGCTGCTCCCCTTAGCAGTGTATTTTAGCAAATCCAATGTTCTGTTCCCCACTGTCTCCAGTGAATCCTCTCACCCCTTGCACCTCTGGCCTACACCCTAGCTCTTTTATGCAAAAATAAAAAAAAAAAATAAAGCCCAGTCTCACCAAATACCAGTAATCCAATTTTGGACAAGTTACATACCCTTACTGTGCCTTAATTTCTTCACTGGCTTTAATACCTTATACTTTTCTGTAAGGATTATCTACTTTACTGCAGTAAATATTTACGGTTACACCTCCAGATCAATGCCAGGCATAGAAGCACTAAAACGTCAGTAACCGTTACTACCAGTACCTCCCCGATACTCATTACTTGTCAGGAGCCATCGGACAAGATGGCCCTCAGCGGTGAGTTATGGCCCTAATTGTTTGAGTTGCCCATATAAGGTTAGGTTTCGATGAGGACTGCCTTAGGTTTCTGTTTCCCCATTCCAGGTACATTCCCCCAAAATGATGTCAGCAGGACCATCCCATTGTTTCCCTGCCGAGCTCTCATTGAATCCCCCATCTCAAACCCTCCTGCACACCCAATGTAACCTCCCCGTGAGTTTCACCCTATATGTGCTCTTTCCCCCTTAACAATAAACGAGACTTGATCAGAACTCCTGTCCTGTCTCCACTTTCTCGCGTACCCCTGTCCCTTGCTCCCTGCTTCCTCCTCAGGTACAGCGTTGATCTGGACTCGCGGGCCGAGTCAATTACTCAAGCCCCACTCATCATTCTGCTGTATCTTGCACTTTGCTACTTTTTAAGTTTTCTTTTGCTATACCTCTCTTGGCCCAAATGACTTATTATCCAATTATCCTGATTCTAATTATCACTCAAAATCTGATATAAATATGACAAAGTCTTCATAATTTCGGCCTCTTCTACTATCTTACTTGCCTAATGATTTAGCACTTACATCAATTTAACTGTAAAACCGTCCATCTCCACAACTTGAGTCTAAATTTCTTAAAGCCAGGGGCAGCATTTTGTTTATTTCTGTATCACCAAGTGTGCTACTAGCATTCATTCAACCAACCAACTCACATTTATGGGGTGCCAAGCCAGACACTGCTCTGGGGATAGGAATAAACAAAATAAATGCTCCCTCTTCATGGAATTTACATTTTATTAAAGAATATAGAAATAGCTAACAAGTAAACATACAGTATGTAAGACAAAGTGAGAAAATAGAAAGGTAAGGGAGAAAGGGAGAACATTAGGTATGTCTGGAGTCCTTGGAGGCAAATGAGCAAGGTCAAGATCAGTAGAAGACAAGGGGCGTGAAAAACGATGGTTTTGTCAATGTGAGGATTTAGGTGTTATTCTGAGTGAGAGGAGGAACCCTGGAAGGTTTGTGCATAAACATGTCATAATCTAAATGACAATCATCTTTGTTGTTCAGGAGGCCATGAGACAGCAAATGACAAGTACAATGGCTAGGAGGCTAAGTAAGAGGTAAACAATGATAGTAAATTGAAACAGGATGGGAACAGAAGAGAAGGTGAGAAGTAGTGGATTTTGAATATATACTGACGATAGGACTGACAGAATTACTGTTTGACAAGTAGAGACAAAAAGGAGTCAAGATGATTATATAAGGTATCAGTGCTTCTCAAACTTCAGTTTGCATCAGAAAGTCCAGGAGGACAAGTTAAAACATACTGTTGGGTCTCACCTCGAGTTTTTGGAATACAGCCTGGGACATACTGGCCTACCAAAAGGAAAAACAGAACTGACAATTACTGAGCTAGGAATAGCTGTTGATAGGAAAAAAACAGAGATAGGAGAAATTGGAACGGGAGATCAATTTTGAACTAATTATAGATGTCCCAACATCACCTGTGTACTATTATTCCCCCCAAACGATGTCCTCGATCTAATCACAGAAAACATCACATACACCCATACTGAAGGACACTTTACGAGGTATCTGTCCGGTACTCTCCAAACAGTCATCAAAGTTATCATGTGCATGAAGATCACAGATGAAAGGAAACTAAAGCAAAATAGGATCTTGGATCAGACACTGGAACATGTGGAATGACTGGTAAAATCTGAATAAGGTCTATAGTTTAGCCAGTAGTACCGTACCAATGTTAATGTCTTACTTTGGTAAGTGTTCCATTGTACCATGGCTGTGCAGGATGTTAACAGAGGAAGCTAACTGGGGAAGATGTGGGATTCTTACATTATCTCTATAACTGTTCAATAAACCTAAAATTATTTCAGAATAAAAAGGTTAAAAAGTTAAGATGTATGTACATAAATAGAGATATAATATAGCAAGGTGGCTAAACTGGAAACAAAGAGGTCCAGGCTGATAATATAAACCAGGAAGTTACCAGCAATACAGATGCCACTGAAAACCCTAACACTAATTGAGATTACCAAAGAAGTGAGTTGTTAGGAGAAAAGGTCCTAAAACTTAAGTTTAAGAAGTTAGAAACTGCAAAGGGGGTTATTAGTGAGGTTTGAAGACAACAAAAAAAGAATGATGTCCCTAAGCTAGGTGAAAGAAGCATTTCATAGAGTGATAACTATTCTGAGTGAATTAAATAACTGTTCTGAATGCTAATAGTTTGAAGATTGGAAAATGAGAATTGTGGAGGTCATGTGCAAACTAACAAAAGCAATTCTGGAGTGGTAGCTTAACACTACTAATCACTGTAAAATTTTAAGTGGATTAAACCAATGCCCCTCCTGAAGATAATTTATCTCCCATCTCTCACAAAATTGTCAATTAATATGCTGATTTTTTTATTAGAAAAAGAAATTCAGTGCCATCTGCTGGAAAATCAAGAGTCAAATATGTGATCACTCTCACACGCAGCATAGTAGCATTAGTTGGCAAAGACAAATTCTGATTAAAATGGGTTCAAAATAGAATGAAAAGGAAAAAGAACAGTCACTGAGTATAATAAACATTTACTTCATGGCAAGAAGTTTTGCAATCAGAGGAACAAAGAAATGGGGAAATAGATAAAGGAGGAGGATTCAAAGAAGGGTTTCTTTATTAATGATGAGATGTCACAGGACGCTTCTGTACTCATGAGACTATTCCAGTAGAGGGAGAACTGATATTGTAGACTAGAAGGGAAAACTGCTGGAATTAGGTTCTTCAGAGACAGGGTCTGGTACACAAGTGGAGAGGTAGGTTTTAACTAAAAGCATGGACAGTTTACCTAGAGCAACAGCAGAGAAAGCAGGGTATCTATGCCCAAATGGAGATAAGAAGTTGGTAAGCATATACCAAAGTTCTCTTCTGGTTGCTTATTTTCTTAATGAAATAGGAAGCAAGGTCACTGAGAGTGAGGAATGAAGAGAAAAGTGAGGAGGTAGAGGTTTAAAGAAGAGAAATCACTGTCAGTATACTGGGAGAAAGAACAGATTAAGGAAATTGGAAAGGACATCAGGTAACACTAAACGCCCATTAGCTGCATTTCTGTTCTTTTTCCTTTTCATTCTATTTCACATCTACTATCTACAGGTACAATACAGAGTTGGACTTAACCAGACTGAAATCCAGGATTTAACTATGTGTACAATAGAGAATGGCTCAAGAAATCTGAAGGTCCATGCAAAGGAGTAATTATAAGTGACTGTGTGTAAGAAAGTGAGAAACAAGGAGGTAATTTGATATTCAATGAAGTGAAAAGAAAAAGGGAGTATCAATACAAGACTCCCAAAATATTTTACTTGCAATGATTGCCCCAGGTCTTTTTAACAAATGCAAACTCCTCGTGATAGTTAAAGCCTTTCCAACCTACTCAAATTCTTTCAACATCTATTATTCTAATCTATCTGTAAGGTTCCAATCAAGCAAAAACCTGAATAAAGTTCAGAGTACCTGAAATTTTCTCCTGATAATGCTCCAGCTACTTCCACAAGACAAATTAAGCCAACAATCATCTTACTAATATCATCTTATTGTTCATTTTTTTCACTCTACCCCTAATAATTTAAAATATTTTTCACTTAATATAAAGTAGACCATAAAGGAATCTGCAACTACTTACAATTCTAACTTTACGAGGATATAGCTCATTTATTCTTTATTAAAATTAGTTAAAAACAAAATAAACAAGCATTCCTCCAACGACCAAAAAAATAAGATCTGCAGCTGTTGAACCTGTTTTTAAGAGGAGGAGGTACAGGTTTATTACAACACTGAGGGAGTCTTCAGTCACACTCCTTGGAAAATGTTGTTGTCAGAGTCAGATAACTCTCCCCCTGGGCCAATAAAAACAAAATGCTGGCCAGTTGTCAGGAACAAAAGTTCACTCATGCACCATCACCTAGAATTAAGGCCACAACTTGAGGTTAGGGACACAGAGGTTTAGGTATTCATCTAATAAAAAATTAGTGAGAACAATTACTTTAGGGAAAACAGGAACACTTGTTTTTCCACTTCAGTATAGAAAAAAATGCATCATTTAAAAAAAAATCACAGAAAATTTTCCTTTCACCAGTTTCTTTTGAAATCTTCTCTTCACAAATTTTCTAGAAGGCATATATTATGACCCTCTCACCAGCCCAAAGAGCTCAAACAAATAAATAGTTATTACACATTAGCAAAAATTGAAGAACTTAAGTTTCTATGTAACACATTTTCCACTGAAAATGACATACCTCATGTATGTCCTGCTATCTGTACTACTAAGGTTAATGTCAATTTAAGCAACAGAAAATTCTCACAATAATTTTATGTAACTAAAGTAAAAAAAAAGTTAACTTACATGAGTATGCAAAGGAAATTTTATGTTCTTTAAAGAAGCTGAGGAAGAATACCTAAATTCATGATTTATAAATACCTAGGAAAGGATGTGACAGATTACATTTTACATGAGACAGAGGCATATGAAGACAGTAAGAGGCAGAGAAAGTTGGGGAGATTGTTCCCCATCACAATTCTAGTCCTTAAATAAAAGCTTCTCACATACAGCATTTACAATAATTTTAAAGCAAGGTAAAACTGAAAATGTAGCATAATTTACATTAAAAATAGGAAGTGTGTGGTGGTAAAGAGACTGCTATTGCCCCACAATGATTTTATTTTCACAAATCCATATATGCCTATATACCACAATTTATAATAAATGCAATTTTATATAATTTCGTAATGTAAAGTCAAAGCCTAACACACAAAAAATAATGGTCTTTCAAACAATTACTGCTTCCAAACCCATCAGAGCATTCTGCACTAATATGGAAATACCATCTCCCAACTTTTTCAGTTTACTCTGTGAATACATATGGAAAAAACAAGGATCAAAACTGAGAAGTAGTCTTCTTACTGCCTGTGAAGCCAGTCATTTCCACAATACTCTTGACCTTCCTGAAACCCAAAGATACCATACTCCCCTACTTCATACCAACCCCTTTATCATCTATTTTCCTGTTTTGGCAAGATGGAAAGATGAAACACATGACATCAGGATGCATCAAAGTGACAAAGCAAGGTTACTAATCACTTATTATCATATCAACAAAGTAAATGTGCAAAAATGTAGTAAGAAAGAAAAACTCTAGTAAATAAGAAACAGCTCATAGTTCCATCCTATGAAACAAACTGCCTCACTGTCTTCCACTCAAAAGACACCTTGGTCTTAAATATTAACATGTTCAATTTACAAATTCTTCATGCTGGGCAACTTTTAACAACAAAGATTTACCAAAGTGCCATAAATAACATTTTCTGAGCCAACTCTTTAGATCAATAAAAAAGTCCCCCTAAAAAGATTATTATATACATTACAATATTAGAATATATATCACCTGCTTTTAGAAATAAAGACATATATATACAAGCGAAATAACATTTGTTTTTTACTGTAAATTCATTTAAAAGTATTATATACTTTAAAGTGAGAAAGGTTAGATTATACTCAAAGATAAATATCTCTGAAGCTTTTTTACATGAAAAGAAATAATAATCTCAAGAGCGCATTTATTTTTATGTGTAAAAGTTTTTGCTTAGTTTCCCTATCTATTAAATGCAGTTGAAACATAACCAACTTAATTCAACATGTTAAAATTATGTTTACAACAGAATACTACCGTGTGATCAAAAAAGATAAACTGATTCCATTTGCAGCAATATGGGTGGAGCTGGGAGGGATTACGCTAAAGGAAATAAGTCAGATAGAAAAATATAAATACCAGATGATTTCACTTATATGGGGAATGTAGAGAAACCAAACAAATGATAAGGAGAAAAGACAGAGCCTAGAGCCTTCAAGCTGACCATAGATCTGAAGCATCCAGCAGGGCAGGGGGTGGCAGAGGGATCAAAACAGGAGAGGGAAGAGCACAAGGGACTGTGGTGGTGGATTACAGGTGCTATGGGAGTGGGAGAACTACAGGGACTACATCTAAGGGTAAAAATCAAATACTATCCAAAAATTAACAAAGATGTAAGAAAACAGTTAATTAAATACACACACACCCCATATATACATATGCCACATATATATATGTATATATATACACACACATATGCCACACACACGGTGTATATATATATATATATATATACACACACACACACATATACACATATACATACACACACACGCACATATATATATATATAAAACACACACACACACACACACAGACACACACACACGTTAGGGCCTCTCTGGTGGTGCAAGGGGTTGAATCTCAGCACTATGAAGCAGCCACTGTGGCACGGGTTTGATCCCCAGCCGGGGAGCTTCCCACATCATGCAGCAGACCTCTCGTGTCTCGCCTGCCTGCTGCTTCCTTCAGCAGTGTATTTTAGACCGTCCGCCTGCTCTGCTTCCCAATCTGTCTCTGGTGAGTCTTCTCACCCCCCACACCTCTGGTCTGCACCCCAGCTCTTGTATGCATAAATAAATCTTTAAAAAAAACTGTTAGATAAAATCAGCCAAAGTACTGAAGTTGAACCACATGATCCTTGAGTTCTGTGCTGATGACTCTCTCTGATCAAAAAGGACAGTAGCCAAATGAGGTACTCCTGGAAGAGTCCAGTTCCTTAAACTAAGATGTGTGATTACTTATTTTAAGCATAATAAAATGCAAGATATGGATTAGTGATGTTTTAATTAAGCTTTAATTTATTTAAATTAGATTGTAAATTCGTCACAGCTTTAGAAGCAGCAAATGTATGCATCTTGAAAATATCAGTAGCAAGAACAAATATTCACAGTATGTGATGTGAAATTATGAAGCATACAGGGGCTTCTGTAAAACAGACAAATTTGATTCTACCTTGATCCAATCTTAGCCCTTTACTTCACTTACTCCCACTTTGCTGCATTCTTTCCCATCACCCCTCCAACCCAATTTCTATAATCAGGAATTTACCAATGAAGAGTTTTAAAGAAAAACCATGGTGTGATTCTCCCACCACTTACATGTAACAGTATTAAGTAAAATTTTAAGCAGAAAAATGATCAGTTTTGATATAAATTTACTAAATCACTCTTCAATTACAACCCTATATTCCTAAAGTTAAATTCTGCTAAGAGACAAATGAGGTGTTCCATTAGCAGTCTAAGCTTCAGACTTCAAGATTAATTTCAAAGTCAAAGAACTCAAACTTTGAGGCTTCTAAAAGACCAGAAGTTTTATAACTATTATACCTCCTTTTTTCTACTACAGAAATAATAGTGAATAGGTTAAGAATACGTTCTTAATCATATTCACACCCATGAAACCTTTTCTTGAGTGGCACAGAGTTATGATTCAAATTTCTTTCAAGAAAGAATATACATTGACAATATTTGACCATTATAATCTGAGTTGCACAAAGTATAAAACAACTATAATGGGACACATATTAGTGGCCATGGATAGGCAGGCTAAATGATAGACTCATACGGTCAGGGAGCTGGGTTATTCAGATATATCAAAAAAAATAATTTGAGCATCTACTCCTTTATATATGATTGTGATAAACTCACAGACTGAAACCTGTCTATAAACCTCATTCCCTAAATACTACTTAGTTCTGCTTACTTATGTCTTCTATTGACAAGTTGTATTATACTTACAACAAACAATTTGGCTCTAAAACCCTCTAAAGTCTTTATCTTTGGCTAGCAGAGATGGATAAGACTGACCTCTGGATAAGACTGACCTCTGAGGTGGCAGAATGGTAACCAGGTTAGGTTATTTATCATAAAACTTCATTATCTTGAAGTATTATGAATTCTCAAATTCTACATAAAATATCTCCAAATTCCTACATACATGGTTTCAAAGTTTAGAAATTTCATTGGAAATTCTAAAAACACAAATGTTTCTCTTATATCGCTTCCTTTACATGGTAAATGTACTTTGCCCAAATAATCTACCTCTATGAATTACACCAAAGAGCCTGGATAATTATATTCCGAAGTTCATAAAAGATCAAAAATCATCATATACCCAATCCATTGAAGAATATTGTGGTTTTGGCTTCTGAATTTTATTTCAAAAGTAGTACTAGGCCAGATTATGAGGTTGGTGAAAACCTGGGAAACCTACCAAATGCATGAGATGAAAAAGAGAAAAGTGAAAAGACAAAAGTAAATAAACTTTCCACTTTGCACAGCCACTCAAAAGTTATGTATTCATTCAGTTAACCAGTTAAATCATGCAAAAGTAACCATTCAGATTTACCTCTCTACATGAATTACATTATTAATGTGATTTCCACACCTTCTGGAAACTTAAAATACCTGTGTTTATTAAAGTAAAAGTGTTATAAATTAAAAAATTACATTGATTAAAATTATAGACTCTTAGGCACTTAAGAGAAACTAAGGCAGGGACCACCACTTTAGAAGTAGTTTATCTAAGTATTAAAAATAGTGTATTAGAGCAGTTTTATATAAATACCACAGAAGGCTGATATATCATGTCTGGTACATGGTCCCTCTGAGCCTGCTTTATTCTGTCTGATTCTCAACCTTGATCTATTTCAATGGCATGGGGTGGGATTATAATGGATCACCTGATTATAAGCACAGACCTTTTACTAAGATATCTTCTGCATGATGTGTTAACATGTTAGAAAACATGTGAAATCTTTCTACATAATAATAATGATAAACATACACTTCTCAACACAAAGACAGCTGTCATTTTCACTGATGGCATATAGCTTCTTCAGATCCTTTTTCCTTCACAGTTAATTCAACTACAAATAATAAGACTTACTAATGACTCGACATAAAGTAACTTCTTCCATATGCTCTTAGTGTAATCGATCCTCTATAAGGACTAGAAAATATACTGTTAACTTGAACACCATCACAATTTGTCAAAGAGTCCCAATGTCTGAAAGGTTTAACATTCATATCTCAGTCATGGCTCCACGGCCAGGAAAACAAACATCATGGTAGACTCCTGCATTCTTCACATTGTGCTCATGGACAAAGTCAGTGTAGTTTCTACGTGCAGGCTGGGGTGTGGACAAGGCCCTTGTGTTCAACTGGTTTCCAGCACGTTCACAGCAGTCACTGGCAGCAGAGAGCCTGTATGGTTGGGGAGTGGGAGGGGAGCACAGTTAGTCGATGGGAAAAGGAGAAAATGGATGTGTAAGAGGTAAAGGAGAAAGGTAATGTGACCAGCATGCACTATTGCTATGAGTAGTTATCAACATCTACTCCAAGTTATGATAATATTCGAGAAAAACCAAGGGAAGGAAATGCAAAGATACATGCAGTAGAAAATGTCAATATAGCACTATGTATAAGTAATCAGACAGTTAGGCGAATGAAGAGGAAATTTCACAGAGATTAAGACATTCTGTATCTGTCCCTGATGTTGCAAACAAATTCAATTACATTATTTAAATATTTGAAAGAAAAATTCTATGTAAAGGCAAAGGCACATAGTGAAAAGGCCAATTTCGTAAAGTATTCCTCAAATTAAGTGATTTTTACAAAATTGAAATCTAGGAAACCAATTGAGAAAGAGCATTAAAAAAAAATCTAACCTCAGAGGCCATTTTATATCAATGTTCTCAGTTAACAATGAAGAATTATTGTTCCTTCTGTAACCACAGTTCAAAGAATCCCAAAACAAAATTCAACAGGCACAGATAACATGATTAGATTGTAAGCCCCCTCCAGTAAATAGCTTAATAATAAGCATATTAGATTTTACCACACAGAGCTGAAGAATTGGCACACAGAACTATGAAAGTGAAACATACATAGTGGCAGTTCTTGGCTGGAAACAGAGTCCTCCAATAGAAAAAAACATCGGCCATAGTTCAGAAAATTTTGTTTTTGAGACATGGCAAAAAGGGCAGCATGTATTTAACATTACTAAATAGAAAAAAAATCCTCCTAGTTACAAAAGATGTCAAAGGGCAGATTTTAAACTCAACCAAACCCGTAATTGTTACCTTTTTTCCTTAGGAAACTCGAAATTAGCTAAAAGGATTTTTCAGAACATACTTTTGAAATTTTTTTTTAAACAATAAAATGATCTTTCCTTCAACTGAAATACAATTTATTCATCAGATTAACCATAATATTCATAACCCTCAATCTAAGGTTCCTGCAAATTTAGAAAGTTAGGTTTATATTGTCCCTATGGGGCAAGATTTTCTAAATTTAGTGAGTTATGCTTCTGTTGTTTACATACTGCTTATGGATTTAAAATACATGACTGTTTCTCAAAAAGTGATACTTTAAATATTGGACAATTCTAAGTTACTGATAGCCCAAATCATTCACTAAAATAATGGTGTTATTTATAAGATATCCGAAAAAAAAAACAAATAAATAAAAAAGGCCAGGGAACTGAATAAGGAGTAGGCATAGATTAAATTGGTTAAAAGTTATTTGTCAGAAATAAAATAGTCCATTACTCTGCCCAACTGTTCAAATCTAGAGAATGCTTCCAGATTTTTTAATATCACTTTCTAAAGGAGGACTGTTTTAAGTATTAAGAATTAAAGCATGTAGAAACAAAGAATGATAGAGAGAATGTATTTTAAATTTAGGATGGGAACCCATACACTCAAAGACATGTCGGTTCTGTATTTAGTTCCATGCCACTGTTGACATACACTGAGGCTCAACAGGTTTTAAGGATCACCTTTTTACTCCATTTCAGCAAAAGCTCCAGGGCAATTGTATAAAGGAAGGGACACATACTTCTAAACTTTTCATTGTTCTTGAAATGTAATACTTTCAGTATGCTCTCTCTTTTTAAATGTCTGCAAGGAACTGAGGAGTGCCTAATGGCTCCAATTAATAAGATTTAAATATGTACCTATTAAAATCTGAAAACTCAATTTAGGTTTAGTGTCCTAATAGAGGATACTAACAAACAAGACTCTCATATTAAGAGAAAAATAATTATATACTAAGTTTAAGTATCAGTACTATGTTTCCTTGATATGCCCACCAAAGCCTAAATATAGGTGCTTTGTGAACCCATGTTTTCAAAAAGAAATGTGAGAAACATTTTTTTTATGGCTTAAAGAGTAAAGACTAATAAAATTTGACACTTAGTTTAAGGGTGTGCCTGCATGTACACAAACACAAAGTACCCACACACAAAGTACCCCGCAAGTAGAAAGGGAAACAAGAGATAAAAGAGAAAAATCAGGGGGAAATCCCCTCAATTTTAGAAACTAATCTCATGTAATTTGGAATTGAAGTAAAAATATGTCCAAGCATCAAGAAAAAAAGCGAAGCACCTTGCAGTTAGTTATGCCAAAATAACAGTGAAAAACAATTACACAGCAAAGACTGAAAATATTCACCAACCACTGCTGACCCACCACCATGAAGAAGAACTGGTTGCACAGAAAGCTGACCAAAACCTTGAGATCACCACAGAAATTCATTAAGATTTCAGGTACTAAACAAACTAAGAGCAAGAGAAAAAGAGAAAAAATCCTATAAATTATCAAAGTTCATTTCACAAATAGACAAATCTTGAACAGATGATGCAACCAACACGACTACTCAATCAAATAATTTCAAGGAGCTCCCCCACCAAGCCACATGTATTTATTTGGGAAAGATTAAATCCCAGTGATTAACCCCAATAAGCCACAAAGTATCCATATTTGTGTACTTACTATTAACCTAAAAACAGACCCCAGACATTTAAATAAATGACATATCTTCTCTCTAATCAGATTTTCTCTCCATCCTCCAAAATGGAGTATTCCATGCTTTGTTTACTGGACTACATCAAGTTTCCCTTTCAGTTTTAGCTTCAGGCTTTAATAAAGAAAACACATCCAAAGCACCATGTTCATGGAATAATACGGAATGGATGTATTTTCCTTATAGATCTGGGAAAAGGTTCTATTGACTAGCACTGGAGTCTTTTTCAATGAGAAAAACACACCATTCCTCTATCAAGCATTTTCTGATGTTCCTCATTTAGACAACTGCACTTCCTTCGTAATCCTCCCCTTATTTTCCCTCTCTCAATATGGCTACTCTATAATATGATTCTTTTTTAGCTTCAAATATGAATAATTTGCTTTTAATCATATTTGAAATGCTCCAAGTTTATGGCTCAGAATTTAGAATATCATTAATTAAGCAATATTTTATTTTGGTTTAAGGAGTTAACAAACCATTTCCTGTCATGCTGGTCTGTTCCAGGGCTCCTTGGAAGGTTCTCTATCTCCACCAGCACAGGACCAGAGGGAACAGGAGAAACCACAGGCAGAGTGGATCTCACACCCCAAGCCTTGGGACACAAATTATAAAAATCATCTATTTTGACAAAATAAAAGATCTTTCATCAATAAATAGAACTTTAAAACATATCTACAAAATAAATATAATGTAAAAAAAGTACTGAATGTCATATACCACATTAGAGATAACCTAACCGAATACTGAAATTTCATTCATTTTACAGGATTCAGAGAGACAAGAAATGCTTTCTAGATTACCTGTTCTACTAACAATGAATTAGAGGATTAAGTAAAATATAAAAACAAATAAGGGGGTTTCAAAATATTGAATCACCTTATAGAACAGATAAGAAAAAGAAAATACACAAAATTTTCCCATTGTTATACCACTATGAAAATTTAATTAATAGTACTACTGTTTGCTTTAAGTAACTACAGTGCTCTGGTGTTTTAGAACCTTAATATTGTCTTACCTGTTGGGAGCCATTACTCTGGGACAAAACATTATTGGGAGCACTGTAAAAAATGAAAAAAAAATCTATTATAAAACCATGTAAAATATTCTAGGGCTTTGCCTACACTAAAAAAAAGTTGCTCTTTTTTTTTTTTTACTGAAGTATAGTTGACATATTACATTATAGTAGTTTTAGATGTACGAAAATGATTCAATTTTTGAATATTTTGTGAAGTGATTACCACGATACGTTTAATATCCAAACATAGCTACAAAATTATTTTTCTTTTGTGATGAGAACTTCTCTTATTTATTTATGGTTTGTTTTTGGGATGATAAAATAGCTTTACTTCTAAGGATATTGTTTTGTTTGAAATAAAGAAAAAAATTACTGTTGGTTCTTAAAACTAAGAATGTAAGATATCCCAAAACATTTGCTTTTACAAACACTTGTTTTTCTATGGCCTGCTTATTTGATATTTTAATTGTGCTTTACAGGTACATTCCATTATTAATCTTTATTCACTGGGCAGTATCTGTCAAAGCTAGCAAAAAAGATAAAAAAATAGCATTAAACACAAATACCCACATACACTTATCTGTTACTTCTTTGTATATTTCTATCCTTTTGAAACTTTACAGTCAGTAATAGTTCAGCATTTCATAACTCAAAAGTCCTTAGTTTAAACTTAAAATTAAAAATTTTTCTGTATACCTTCCCATCCAAATGACTTATGTTTTAAAATTCTGAGGTTAGGCTGCTTCATTCCCTGCATCCTCTCCCCAAAGTATTTTAAGAAAATCAACCTATAATAAACTAAATAGAAACAAACTTTGGAACAGCTTAAAAACAAACAAAAACAACCCAGATATTCAATGAAATTAAGAACTCAAAGATGATATATTATCACAACCAAAATGTGTGTTAGACATTCTAACATAAGTAAAATTAGTTTTTTGAGACAGCGAATTTAAGGAAAAAAAAAAAAAAACTCCTTGAAAGTGAGAAAATAATCTATAGATTTAATGAGAGCACTGTGTTCCAAGAAAAAAAGATACAAAATTAAATACATTCAAACCATTACTGTTAAGTTACTGACTTTCAAGTATTACAAAAATACTTCAGGTACACTAAGGAGATATAAAAGCAAACCACTACCAGTTATCAGGCTGACAAAGACCTCTTGCTAGTCAAGAATTTGATTCACAGTCAAGATGCAATTCTAGTAATAGGTAACAGGCATAGCTCCTCAATTCCCTACTCTGAATACAACATCCAGAATTCCTCCTTAGAGGGCTGAGAGCAAAATGAAATCTATCCAATGATGAGACAACTAATTAAGAAAGAACTGAAGAATGAAAAGTCCTTGCTAAAAGGCTGGAAGATGAGGAATGAACTCATATATCCTATTTTTTAATTAACTGTAGCTCTGCAAGTTGAATCATTAGAACTTATACTACCTTTGCCTAGGTTCAAATTCAGGCTGTGACTCTGCTCTCTGAACTCCGTTTGCATAAAACTGTTAGGATTAAATGAACTCATATTTGCAAAACACAGGGACAAAAACCCAACAAAAGCAAAAGAAACTTTTAACCAATATTGGTTAGTGTAGATCTATTACCAAGGAAATTGTAAAGGGTACACTGTCAGACACAATTTCTTTTTTATAAATGATGTTGCTCATCACAGAAGACATCACGCTGCTTTAAAGTAACTCGTAATCATAAGCATAAATGAAATCTCATCCTAGTGGCTTGACACAGAAGTTAGACTCACTACCCTATCATCCCCTGAATTACTCTCTGAAGCTTTCCCTTTAAAGGTGATGAAAGGCCTCCCCCGGTGGTGGCGCAGCAGTAGGCGCTGCTGTGGAGCTGTCAGCAGAGGCTAGAGAGTTGACACCCCAGAGTTGGATTCCCCGCCGAGGAGAGAGTCCCACATGGCAAGGCAGACCTCTCCTGTCTTGCCCACTGCTCCCCTCAGCAGTGTTTCCGTCGATCTGCCTGTTCTGCTCCCCACTTTGTCTCTGGTGAACCCTCTAGTGGCCCCACGCCTCTGGCCTGTACCCCAGCTTGTATGTATAGATAAAATAAAATCTTAAAAAATAAATAAATAAATAAATAAAATTTGTCCTTTAAAAAATTTTTTTTGAAAAAAAAAAAGGCAGAAAATTTTGTCATTTTTTTTAACTCAACTAAAAATTCGCAATGTAGAGAATCCCTCTCTTCTCTACTCCACTTAGTTATTTTTAACAGCCTACTGACATCGGAGGAATCCTTATTCAAAAAACAGTGTATCTGTAGTAAATCACTATTCATACTGTGGTTTTAATAGTTTTCTAAGAGAAAAAAATGAATAGCTAGGCCATGTCAAGGTGAAGCTGACTGTACTTAGTACCAACAATAATTTTCCCTATAGAAGGAAAGCTATAGAAGAAGCTATAGTCATACATCTGCCAGGTAGGAAGGTAAACAAATTCAAAATAAGATTTATGAATACTGCCTGAACCTGATACTTCCAGGAGACCTTGATACATACCAGTGGTTGAAAAACATTATATAAAACTATATATTGTAATATACAGTGCTAAAGTTAATTGAGTTATAGTAAGTAGAACTTCTAGAATAGTGATTTGAGAATAGCAAACCTTCTCCTAGTGAAACAAACATCTAGCTGGTAAAAATTATAAAAATAATAAAATGTAAGCATCAAGTAGAGAAAATATTTATTCAAGATAATTTAGTAAATCTCAGAACTGAGTCTGGCACTTAAGTTACAATTTGCTATCTTCTCCAATTCTCCCACATTCAGTGTGGTGGAAGTTCTACTATAAGTGGATGCAGTCAAGAATATGGAACTAACTCTGTCCCAGCAATTCAGATATTATATCAATTATGTAAATTATGTTTAAGAACTAAAGAAACAAAGTATGAGAACAACTTCTAACAAATAGAGAAATCACCTAAAAATAACAAATAGAAATTCTGGAGTTGAAATGTATAATGTTGAAATGAGAAATTCACTAGGAAATAACAGCAGATTTGAACAGGCTTAAGAATAGCAAACCTGGGGGCCTCCCTGGTGGTGCAAGGGGTTAAACGCAGCACTATGAAGCTATTCAGTGGCTCTGGATAGCTTCAATCCCTGACCAGGGAGATTCCCACACGGCACAGCAGACCTCTCCTGCCTTGCCCGCTGCTCCCCTCAGCAGTGTACTTCAGTCTATCTGCCTGTTCTGCTCCCCACTCTGTCTCTGATGAATCTTCTCACCACCCCACACCTCTAGCCTGTACCCCAGCTTGCATGCATAAATAAATAAATCTTTAAAAAAAAATAGCAAACCTGACAGATCAAATGAGATTATCTAGTATAAGGAACAGAATGAAAAAAACAAAGAAAAGTGAACAGACTTATGGGATGCCATCAAGTGCAGCAAGGTAGGTAAAGTCAAAGTTCCAGAAGGAGAAAATAAAGAAGCAGAAAGAAAATGAGGAAATAATGGTTGAAAACATTCCAAATTTTATGAAAATGACATACCATGGAAAAGTTACCACAACTGGATTAATACTTAGACAAAGAACTTTAAAACAAAAAGTTACTAGAGGAAAAGAGGGAAAATATATTGTAATGAAAGAAACAGCTATAAACATGCATGCACTTAAAAAAAAAATGTCCCAAAAATACATGAAGGAAAAAATTTAAAAAACTGAAAGCATAAAACAGACCAACTGAAGAATAACCCACTCTTAATAATGGATTTAGCTAAAATCCATTTGCTAAAAGACAACAATAAAGTCTTGAACAATGGTATAAAACCAACTAGACCTCACAGATATGTGTAGACATTCTAATCAACAATAGCAGAATATACATTTTTCTCAAGTGCACAAGCCATTTTCCAATATAAAACATGCTATGGCTATAAAACAAGTCTCAATATATTTAAAGGGATATAAGTCATGTAAAGTGTGTTCTCCTAACACAATGGAATAAAACTACAACACAACCACAAAAAAAAAAAAAAACCCTCAAGAAAATAAAAGACATTCACAAATATGTGTAAATCAGTTAAAACACTCCCAAGTAACCAACGGGTCAAATGCAAAAGTCGTCAAAAAAAAGTTAGAAAATAACTTGAGATGAATAAAAATGAAAATACAAAAAATTTATGTAATATGATTAAAGCAGTGATTGGAGAAAAATTTTTAGTTATAAATGTTATATTAAAATGATAAAGATCTCAACGCAACAATATAATCTTCTACCTAAGACACTAGAAAAAAGGGCAGACTCAACCTAAAGCAAATAGAAAAAAATGAAATGACGTTATCAGAGTGAAAAGTAATGAAATAGAGAAACTAAGTAAACTGAGTAAACCAAAAACTAGTTTTCTGAAAAGGTGAACAAAACTGACAAACCTTTACTAAGACTGATGAAAAAGGGGGAAAAAACCCCTCAAATTACTAAAGTCAGGAATGAAGGAAGATGCATCAGTAACCAACCTTACAAAAATTAAAAGGAAAAAATATGAACAACTCTTGTTATTAGATAACTTAGATGAAACAGACAAATTTTTAAGATTCAAACTCCCAAACTGAAAAATAAAATCTGAATAGACCTATAACAAGAAATGGAATAAAGAACTTTAAAGCTTCACGTAAAAGACAAAGTTCAAATAAGACAGCTTTAATGGTTCCACCACATTATTTAAAGAATTAATATCAATTCTTTATAAACTCTTCAAAAATTAGTAGAGAAGAGAACATTTCCTAACTCAGTCTGTGAAATCAGTATTATATTTATAGATACCAAAACAAGATGACACCTTATAGGAAAACTACAGACCAGTATCTTTGATGAATATGACATAACGAAATGCCAGTGAATCAAAATCCACAACAAAATACTAGTGAATCAAGTCCAGCAACATAATATAAAGAAGTATTACACACAATGACAAAGTGAGATTTATCCCAGGAGTACAATAGCTTATCTGTACTTATCTGTACAAAATCGACCTTTTTTCTTTGAGCTCTTTTGTGCAAGGATCATAATTTATTCATCTTTATATTCTACATCATGTACCAATAACAACTGTAAGTCATCCTCATTATGAATTCACCCTGCCCACTCTCTAAACTTTTACTTTCTTTGTGTCAATTTTATGTGGCATTATACATTTACTTGTTTTCTACTATATCAACAATACTAATGAACTTAACACTTTGATACAGTTCAACAAATATCTAATTTATGACAGCAAATATATAAATTCTAAAACACTATGCCAATTACTAAGATATAAGACTATACCCACCTGAGTTCTTCAGGTTTTGCTGTACTGGCTGATGGAAGAGAAAAAAATATGTCCCATTAGTTTCTTCTTACCTGGTAAACTGTTACACTATTCATAAAAGTAAATCTTGACTATTTTATAATAGTTTGTTTGTTATAATAGTCATGTTTCCAAATTACAGACTTTTTCAGTTCACAGAAGTACTCATAACATTCAAGTCAATAATAGCAATTATAGTAATAATTATAAGCTGTAATAAATGCAATAATTGTAAGCAATAACAGCACTTTCCATTTTTAAAATAAAACATGTATATGTTTCGGTCATCTGCAAGCCTCCAAGAGTGAACTGATCAACAAAAAATCATCGTCATATGGAAATAAGAGGTAATTTAGGGTAACCTAAAGGAAACCACCACATATTGAAATGGTTTCATTTGTAACTATATCTAGTGTGTGTATATATACAGTATATATGCATTATTTTAGTCATATCAATTATGAAAATAAATCAGTTTTTCCAAAAAAACACAAGTGCCAAACACGGTGTCATTTCAGTTGTTTTTGGACTAGTCATAGCAATGATACTGGACATATTTAAAATTTATCGGTATTTTAATATGAACTAAAATTCAAAATGAAACAAGTTTTAGTTTATCTAACAAAGTAAACCGTATCTTTTATTACATAAAGACTCTTACATGGCAAGCAACATTTATGACTTTGGAAGTGTCCGTATAATGTTAAATAGACAAATACTTATTAAACGGGCTACTTAAAAATTTAATAAAATATGATGTTTTTTGCTTCAAATTTATTTTCCTTTAAATCCTAAGGGGATGCAAAATATTACTATAAATGACATCTAGAAATCAAAAAGAGAACGGAACTAATTAGTTAATACAAACAAAAGCTGAACACAAATTCAGAAGTGTCTGAACTGGTACTAATCTCAGAAACAAAATAGGTGATTTTCCCCTTTCATTTTTATTAAACTACTTTTGTTAAAACTAAATTCAAAAAATTAGAAGACTACAGTTGATTGAGTAGACTTAAGATTCAGACAACTTCCTCTCACGTAAACACCAGTACATGATGAAATGACAAGAAAGTAAAGTCCTTTGAAACAGCTGCGTTTCACCTTTCATTTGTAGAGTTCTCCGAGAATATCGCTTGCTGGGTCTTCTTTCAAAGGATGTCGATCTTCTGGGTTTATTAGCTTTTGTGGTCTGATACTCAGTTTTCCCACTAAAATAATCAGGCATATTAACAAGAATTAAAGAAATTAAATCATACACATAAGTGAAAGTCTACATTGAAGTTCTCCTTAAGAGAACCATCCTCAACTTTATCTTGAAGAAGCTATACTATTGATGTCTCTCCCTTTACCTGACTAGTCAGGTAAACAAAACTTTTTTATTTTGGCCAAGAAACCACATTTTTCTATGCCTTAGTTTCCACATCTGTAAAAAGAGGGGATGGTCTAAACTTTTTCGATCTCTATGAAAGCAAAAAAAAAAAAAAAAAAAAGCAGCTAATAATTTTAACCTGTATCTAAACCGTGATCCCAGTCGAATAAATCCCGATTTATGAGAACTCTTCTGGACAGGGCCACGCAGGCGGAAGAAAGCATGATGCTCGACAGCACATTTCCATAAATGTTTGCATGCTTTTGGATGATCCAGTCTAAAGACAAATGTATGCTCCTGCTCTTTGCCCTGAAAAGAAAAGGACGTGGAGAGGTAATTATTAGTTTGAAAACTCCCATGCCCAATTATTCAGCTACAAATACATCCACATCAATTCACAAACTCAAATAATAAAGCATCTAGTTTGATCCCTGACAATTCAGACATTCTTCATAAATATCTAAAGAGTTGAAAACAAACTATTTTTTTTCCAGTCAATATCAAATTTTTACAAAGACTGCCCCTCTCTACTTACGTGATCTCATTTCCCAGAGTCCTAAAATGAGATTTATACACCACAGTTTGGGATAACTGTATAATCATAATTTAAAGAATCACGTAAAATGTGGCAATATAGAATAAATTTTTTAAAATGCCCATATTCTCTGTTAGATTCCCAAGAATTTAACTATAATAGTTAACATTCTTAGGCACTTTTGCTAAGGGTTTTATATGAATTACTTCAGTGAGTAGATACTATCATTAGTTCCACTTCAAAGACAAGGACACTAAGGCTCAAGAAATTAAGAACAAGGTCACAAAATTAGTAAGAGAGAAAACCAGAGTTTGAAGCTAGCATTCGGAGCTTTAGAGCCTACATCTGTAACAAATAAACTATAATGTATAGTCTCTCTAGGGAAAAGATTTTCTATACACCAAAATTTATACCCAAAGATTTTCTTTAAAGTTTCATTTTCAACAGTGAAATCCCACACAAACCCAAATATATTCCAAACAAGAGAAATAATTAAGTAAACAATGGTATTTAAAAACACAGAGGGGTGGCACAGCGGTTAAGTGCTGCGCTGTGGAGCCGTTGGCAGTGGCGACGCGAGTTTGACTCCCAGCCCGGGAGATTCCCACATGGTGCGGCAGACCTCTCCTGCCTTGCCCCCTGCTCCCCTCAGCAGTGTATTTCCATTGATCTGCCTGTGCTGTTCCCCACTCTGTCTCTGGTGAACTCTCTCGCCTCCCCACGTTCTGGCCTGTACCCCAGCTTGTATGAAAAAATAAATAAATCTTAAAAAAAATAAAAATAAAAATACAGAGAGATGAATGAATAAAAGATAATGAATGAATGCACTACTGTTTATTCATACAACAGAATACTGTATATATGGTCAAAATGAATAAACTAGATACACATGGCTATGTGTTTATGTAAAATAAACAGGCTGCAAACAACCCAAAGTATATGATTTATGTAAATTTCTAAAACAATACTACCACGTGTTTATATATGGAAAAAGTTAGAAAATGAGAATAATACCATACAATAGTGGTGTTCAGTTATGAGGAAGAGGCAAGGGGCTAGGGCTAGATCTTAGCTGTATAAAACACAGAACTATTAATTTATTTCTAAAACAGATCTGAAGCAATGATGCCAAAAAAGTTGAATCTTGAGTGAAATAGGTTATCAGTTGTATAATTTTTTGTACTTTTCAATATATTTTGAATATTGTGTCACTTTAAAACATTTTGTAAACTACATATAGTTTCTTCGTGACCTTGATACATGCAAGGATTTTTTAATTTTAAAAAAAAGTTAAAACATTTTAATCTTAAAAAAAGACACAATACTGAGCACAAAGAAAAAAAATGTGTACACTGTATTACATTAAAAATGAAATGTTCTATTTATCCAAAATAAGTGATTTAAGGGAGTAAAAGGCAAGCCATGGAGAAGGTATTTGCAACACACAGATATCTGACAAAGAACTGATATCCTGGATACAAACTAACTTCAATAATGAAAGAAAGTACATGACAATCAAAAATGAACAAAAGACTTGAACATGAATTTTATATAAAAAGAACAACAAAAGAACATGTCTAACGAAAGTATTAAGTTCTGAACTAAAACAGTCATCAGCAAAACATAAATTAAACCACAAAATGATTCAACAACCAGAATGGCAACATGAAAAAGAATGCCAAACATTAACAACAACAAAAATAACAAATGGAATTCTCATACACTGTGGATAGATAAGTAAATGTTTACAACACTTTGGAATATCAGTTTGGTGATATCCACTAAAAATAAATACATATCCTTGTGTTCAGAGCAGTATATTTAACAGTCAAGAAGTGAAATTAAGTGAAACATCCATGAAGAATAGGAAGATAAGTGTAATCTATTCCTAAAATTTAATACTATATGTAATGCTAAGAAAGAGCCAAATACAACTAATTGCTACATCCGGGCATCTGCAACAGTATCGAATTAAAGAAGCCAGATTCAAAAAGCGTATTCCCCTATGTTTACTGCAGCACTGTTTACAATAGCTAAGATACGGAAACAACCCAGATGCCCAAAAACAGATGACTGGATCAAGAAGATGTGGTACATATACACACTGGAATACTATTCAGCAACCAAAAAAGATAAACTCATGCAATTTGCAGCAACATGGATGGAGTTGGAAGGGATCATGCTCAGTGAAATAAGCCAGAAGGAAAAAGAAAAATATTGAATGGTTTCACTTATAGGAGGAATATAGAGGAACCAAGAAAGAGATCAGGAGAAGAAAATAGCAATAACAACAAAACAAAAACTAGCAGGCAACCATAAATAAGAGACATTCAGCGATGGAGGGGGAGGATAAGGGTTCAAAACCGGGGCAAAAAAGCACAAGGGATTTTGGTGACAATTCACAGGTGAATTAGTGGTGGGTAATCTATGGGAATACACAATAACGTAAAAGTTATAAATTAAAAAAAAAAAGTATTCACTCAGATTTCATTAACATAAAGTCAAAATATAAGAAAAAACTAATTTATGGTGCTAAAGTCAAGTGAGTGTTCACTCTTGGGGATTATAGCTGGTGAGGAAGACAAAGGAGGAACTATAATTCTGGAAGCATTGTATTTCTTCATCTGGGTGTTGATCATACCGGTGTCACAGGTGTATTTAAAAATTCAACACTGTATATATTTATTTTTGTGCTGACTTGAATGTATGCTGTAGTTCAATAAAATTTACCAATAAAAACTAGACATAGAAAAACATACAGGGAAGTATGCTTCAAAGTAGGAAAAAAACCCTCTGATGACACAAAGTCCAAAAGTTATAAAAGATAAATCTAAAGTTTTTTAAAGAACATGGCAAACACCACGCTAACAATGTTAAAAGACAAACAACTATTAGGTAAAATGTTTACAATTATTATGACAAAGAGTAAACCTCTAAGAAAAAATCCAAAAGAAAAATGGGCAAAGGATTATGAGCAGAGAGTTTGGTGAAAAAGAAACAAGCAAAAACTAAAGTGCATGCTAAGGTGTTCAATATCACTCATAATAACAGAAAGGAAACTTAAACCTACAGTTAAATTCCACTTCTCCTCTTTCAGATAAAAATGTGATAAACACCCTGAGAAAACAGATTTCTGTGCTGATAAGAGTGCACCTTGATAGTGTCTCTCTAGATCCAGGATAAATGCCCTTAATCATTTGACCCAGCAAATTCACCCAAAGGAAATGATACTATAGCTAGATATTTGCCAATGTTTAGATTACTGTATATACAGTGAATAAAGAGAAACTGAGAGTTGACTAAATCAATTATACATATTAAATTGTATATTTACACAATAGAAAAGTATACAGTTTTAGTTTGTTAATAAGCATGAAGAAACAATTTATATACCGGTAAGGAAAAGATTCCAAATTATACAGTTAAGAACGGATGTATAGAGAACAGTGTATAAGCACAATAACTTCCATACAAAAATGAAATGATATATACATTTGCTAGTATATATATGTAAAATACCTTCAAAAAAGAAATCCAAGAAGCTAATGCTTTATTACAGCCAATCTAAAATGCCATCAATTCTAAGATGCAATTATTTTATAGCCCAACAAGAAAATGCCACCAATTAAATTATGACCATATTTTCCTATAACACAGAATTATACTTTATTCTTCCTAAAGGACTGCTGTTACCTTTAGATACAAATACTATATATGAAAACACATATACTTACATAAAAAGTAAAACAAATTTTTTTTTAAAGATTTATTTATTTTTGCATACAGGCTGGGGTACAGGCCAGAGGTGTGGGGCGGCGAGAGGGCTCACCAGAGAGAGTGGGGAACAGAACAGGCAGATCGACGGAAATACACTGCTGAGGGGAGCAGCGGGCAAGGCAGGAGAGGTCTGCGGTGCCATATGGGAATTTCCCCAGCCGGGTGTCGAACTCCCATCGCCACTGCCAACAGCCAGAGCTCAGTGCTTAACCACTGAGCCACCAGGGAGGCCCAAAACAAGTTGTTTTGTATGTAAAGACTGCCTCTGAATCATTTTCAACACACGTGGTGATGATATAATGATCATCCTCCTCTGTGCCATCAACAAATTCTTTTCTATTGCTCTATTTTTCTCTCTTTCTTCCAAGTTGTGTGATAGGACAATCCTTCGCATGTATCTCAATAATAAAACTTAAAACTTTCAAAACTTTTTACCATCTTATCTAATTTTCTGAATCTTCTTTCTAGTATTCTCATACTTCATTGTATATATAAATCTTTTTAACATTTGTCCAACTTGCTTTTAACTATATATACATGTACTTTTTCAATTTTACTATTTATGTGCAGGAGATTTTTTAATTATTATTTTTTGGGAGCCTGTGAATTTTGACAAGTACATAGTCACATAACCACCACCAAAAATCATAACACAGAAAAATGCTCTCATCCCCCAAAATTTCTTATGTTGTTTCTTTGTAGGTAAGCTCCCTCATTGCTTCTTATTCCAATCAACCAGTGACCCACTCTCCATTCCTACAAGCAGGCCTTCCCAGAATGTCATATAAATGGAATCAAACAGTAAGTCTTTTTGAGTCTGGCTGCTTTCACTTAGCATCAAGCACTTGAAAGGCATCCATGTTTTGTGTATCACTTAGAAACTAGATTTAACGGAAAAAAAGCTAATCCTTAGTTTGAAGATGTTATTAAAGAATATTATTAGGTAGATCTTTTTGATTGATCTTTCTGATCAGGTACTAAAGAGAGTCATTTAAATGCAAATCTTTATATATATCAGATATAAATAATGAAGAATATTCTTTTATGTTATGTTCTTTAATTTTAAGCAGAAAACCAAATTATTAGGATAGTGCAATCTGAAGAGGAAATTATTAATTATACTAAGTTTCTATTCTATGCTCTATAAAACCATATGTACATTGCTCCTCTATTAGAGACTTAAGTTACACATAACATAGTTGCGACTCAATAAGGAATGTGACAGAATTCCTACCTGGTCATCATCTTCTACAACCACCAGGGTTAATTTATTCTTCTTAAAATCCAATCTGGTTATCTTGGGCCTATAATAAAATGAGAATAGCAGTCAGATTTGAAATACATGTACTCTAAATTAAGAAAACGTGCTGTTAATTTTTAAATTATAAACTGGTAAGAGGATATAGTACCTTCATAGCCCATCAAAAAAGCCTCCAATTTAAAATATACAGTGAAGAGACGTATTTCAAAAGCAGTACCTCTGGCAAAAATGGCACTACACGTGTATCAGACATTAGAAATGTTAAGGAAAAGAAATAGAACAGATACTGAAGGAATTCATATGGAACCACAAAAAACCTCGAATAGCTAAAGCTCTCCTGACTAAAAAGATGATGAATGGAGGGATTACACTCCCTGACTTCAAACTCTACTACAAAGCCATAATAATTAAAACAGCTTGGTACTGCAGCAAAAACAGACACAAGGACCAATGGAACCGAATAGAAAACCCAGAAATAAAACCACATATTTATGGACAACTAATCTTCGACAAAGAAGCAAAGAATATGCAATGGAACAAGATTAGTTTGTTCAGTAAATGGTGTTGGGAGAACTGGACTGCTACATGCAAAAAAATGAAGCTAGACCACTACCTCACACCATGCACAAAAACCAACTCAAAATGGATGAAAAACCTGGAGATAAGACCTCAAACCATAAAGTTTATAGAAGAAAAAA
>PVIJ01013055.1:0-46820 GCA_004024925.1 Scalopus aquaticus | reverse complement strand
CCCCTCCCCTCCTTCCCTGCTGAATGTCGCTTTCTTATTTGGCTCCCCTATATTCCTGTTATAAGTGAAACCATTCGATATTTTTCTCTTTCTTTCTGGCTTATTTCACTGATCATGATCCCCTCTAGGTCCATCCATGTTGCTGCGAATTGCATGCGTTTGTCTTTTTTGAATGCTGAATAGTATTCCATTGTGTATATGTACCACATCTTCTTGATCCAGTCATCTATTTTTGAGCATCTGGGTTGTTTCCATACCTGAGCTATTGTAAACAGTGCTGCAATAAACATGCGGGTGCATGTATCCTTTCGGATTAGTGTTTTTGTGTCTTTTTGGTATATTCCCAGTAGTGGTATTGCCGGGTCATATGGAAGTTCCATTTCTAGCAGTTTGAGGAAATGCCATACAGCTTTCCATAGTGGTTGGATCAATTTGCATTCCCACCAGCAGTGTAGGAGAGTTCCTTTTCTCCACATCCTCGCCAACATTTGTTGTTGCCTGTTTTATTAATGTGCGCCATTCTCACTGGTGTGAGGTGGTATCTCATTGTGGTTTTAATTTGCATTTCCCTGATTATAAGTGATGTTGAACATTTTTTCATACACACAATTCTAAAGCAGTGATTATGTCTCTTGTAACACTATGTTCAACTGACACAAAGCAATTAATATTTATATATCAAATAATGACATCTGAAAGATTTTCAAAAAAATTCTTCCTGCTGCGTCAAAGAGCAAAGTGGGGATGTTTTTCATGTGAAAAACACTTGCTTTAGGAAGAATCTGATTGATAGTTGAGCATCAATAAAATAGTTTAACACTGACCAGAGTTGTTCTCATTCTTCAACTTCTCAACTAGCTTCATTTATTGTTACTATTGTGTGTTTTAGGGGCCTCCCTGGTGGCTTAGGGGTTAAGTCTCAGCGCTATCAAGCTATTGCCAGCCACTGTGGCCTGAGTTTGATCCCTAGCCAGGGAGCTAACCCACATGGCGCAGCAGACCTCCCCTGTCTCCCCACTCCTCCTCAGCAGTGTATTTCGGTGATCTGCCTGTTCTGCTCCCCACTCTGTCTCTGGTGAATTCGCTCACCTTCCCTCATACATCTGGCCTACACCCCAGCTCTTGTATGCATAAATAAATAAATCTTTAAAAAAAAGAATTGAGTGTTTTAATGTGTCTTCTTATCACCCACCATTAAAGATTATAATCCATGGCTCACTTTTTTCAAATCATGCCATATTTCACACAACGCTAATAGCATTAAAGAGCAAGTATACAAGCTAAGTCATTAGCTTTCAGAAGTCTTAAGTTCACTTCTTGTAAAAGGTGATATTCCTTATGAGCTAATATGCACAAATCATTTTCCACAATCTGTTCTCTCTAGTCAGTAGCTTGAAGTAGAGCATACACAAGAAATGAGAGCAGGTTGAGAATAATAAAAATTTCTGTCTGGAGAATAGATTCGCTGTCTCCTCAAGACCAGCAGAGAAGAACCCACTCTACAGTCCACTCCACTGGCTGCTCTCTACAGTGGCCAGTGATGACCAAACCACCCTAAAAGCAGTCAATAAAGAGTGACCTGGTCTAAAATATAGTCCTTGTTTGAGATGCATGAACTACATTGAAGTGGGAGAGCGAAATTGCATTAAGTACAAATACAAAGCTGTGATCACAAATGTTCTTAGGCAAATTAGAGTTACAAAAGCAAAATCAGTGTTGTGTTAAGATTCCAGAGAGCAATTCCAGTCTATAAAAGCAAGAAAACTCTTTAGATTCATAACTTGAGAGATGTCCTTAAAATATTCAGTTTCCTTTGCTTACTCTTTACTCACCAAATTTCTAAACAATTTTTTTGTTTTTACTTAGTGGTAATTTCCAGGAGAGTACCTTGGGCATAATCTGCTCTTATAAATTAATAATAAATACATGTATTTATTCACAATGCTTAATAAATATTGTTAATTTATTTAACACAGATCAATCAATAGTTTCTGAGACCTAAAAGCCAGACGGGAGACAAAGAGATACCAACTTGTATTACTTCAGTCAGACTGCAAATCTTCCTTCTTCTGCTTTCTATTGTCAGTTACATCTCTGAACATGGACCACTTATAAATACAAACATAACAAATAGTGCACAGTAAGTAGAATAAGTGATAAGTGATACCTATATACCTGGAGACTTTATTTTTTCACATTAGAAATTTTAAAGAATGTAAAACTTTAAAATTTTTACTTATAAAAGATATGTAAAATTACAAACTCCTAGAAGGGAATAGTGAATGCTTTTTAAGTATGAGGCATCAACAAACAAGACATAGTTCCAGTCGTCAGGACAGTACAGCCTACTTGGGAAGAAAAGTCACATGAAGCAAAGCCTCACAAGATACCAAAGTGAAGGGGAGAGATCTGTGCAAACAGGGGAACAGGGAACACCCTAAAAGGAAAGAATGATCTGAGCATGCTTCAAAGGAAAATAGTGGAAAAGCAGGTAAGGACAAGCTCTTGCTTAGTAGAAATCAAGGATGCACAAAGCATGCTTGGGGATAATAAGGGACATTCTAGACCAGCAGAGAATTTCACTAAGATTCAATTAAAGATAAGTTTAGAAAGGTAGTTTGGGGTAAAATTTCAAAACATCAACTTTGTAAGACTGTAGTTGAGGCCCAGAACTATATCCTATTTATTCTGTAGTTACCTCTTAGCCTAGTCTATTGCCTCTTCAAAGGTAAGTACTCTGTGTGTGTGTGTGTGTGCGTGTGTGTGCGTGTGTTCATGTGTAGTTGACTTCTACTGGAAATGTAAAGCAAATAAAGGCTTTTTTAATAGTGACATCACATCAGAAACAATTTCTTAAGATTTGCCTACCTAAGCATGATAGGGTTCGAGATAGGGCAAAGGTTGATGGCAGGGAAATCATGTACGAATTAGGAAAGTTAAACCTATTCCATGTATGTTTCAGTAGATGTTAAGTGTCTCTTACAGGTTTTTTTAAAGGCAAGATGGTAGTTAAAGTTGGTACTTAATAAGTGGTTCACATATTATTTAACCCACCATGTGACTATGTGAATACAACTTGTACTAAACAAATGTAATTACAGTGCTTGTAATTATTATCAGCAACAGCATCTAAGTTGCTGCCAGACATTTCTATCAAATGTAGAAAGTGTTAGGCATATGTATTCACTGTCTCTCAGTAAGATTTTCCTGGAAGAAGAGAAGCAAAAATATTTTCAAGTTTTCTGTTGAAAGTATCACTTAAGTCTTAAATTAATACAATTGCCACATCAGAAAATACTGAAACATTTTAAAAGGATTTTAATGAGAATTCAGGTTTCATCTAATATTCAAGGTACATGGAAAAGAGGCAAACATGGTAATTTGGTTTCTTAGCTCTGATTAATGAAAAGAAAAAAGTAGAGGAAAAGGAAGAAATATTTTTGAAACTAAAATGGGTTTTACTGTTACTGTTTAATCACCAATTGTACAAAAATAAGTCTCTTATGTAGGTCTGGCTTTAGAGAAAAAGTCACTCGGGAGGTTTTATATTTTATGGTTTTGTTTTGTTCCTAGGAAGGATTCTGTGGTCCTTCAATAGATACCCTAATCATCACATCATAAGCATAATTGAGCTTCAAATGGAAACCAGATTGTACTTGGTCACCAACCAAGTAGGCAATTAAACAAGTTACACTGTGCTTGGGAGGACAAGAAGCCAAAAGGCCCATTTATCAACTGTGAATCACAGCAAGGCCTGCCCTGAAACAAGGTTTTCCTCCCCGTGCCCATTTTAAGTCAATTCGCAGGTCATTGGGAAGAGCTAGGAAAGGAGAGTCTGGGAATGTTCAGAGACAGGTAGAGAGTCATCCCATAATAATTTGTAGGCATTGTAATGTGAAGAATGATTTAAAGCTGAACAAAGTCTCTCCAGTATTAAGTTTGATTTTGGAAACAGAAGGAGCTAGCTGTATGCATGGAACTGAAGGGAGCAAGCAACTGCATGATGGGATTTGAGAGATGCCAAAAAAAGCCACCCATTTTCCTCTACAATACAAATCTCTCTGGAAAACTGAGTCTGCAATTTCATTTGGTTACTATTAAAAGCATAAATTTAATTTAAATAGAAAAACTTAGAAGTCATTAGGCCTCTAAAACATTTATTAATCCATTTATTAGTTTTTCGGGGATTTTTTATTACATGCATATCATTCTAGGTTCAGGGAGTAGAGAGAAAAACTAAGTAAAGTCCCAAATATTATGGGATTTACACACTAATGGGGCAAAGGATAAATATATCAAATGTCAGTGAGTGATTAGTATAAATGAAGGAAAATAAAGAGGGCAAGGGTGGTCATCATGGTGATGAAGAGGAGTACATTTTACACTGGATAATTAGAGAAGGACTCTGAGAAGAGGAAGCATGGAAGACCTGAAGGAAGGAATGAGCCATGCAGGGTAAGAGTGACAGACAGAGGAACAGCACGTGCCAAGGGCCCGAGGCAGGAGAACGTTTGTCCTTTCTGTGTATAGCAAACTGCCTGGTGTGGCTGGAATAGGGAGGAAGGTTGGGGCGAAGATATGGATCGCCAAGGTACACTAGGACCTGGGAGAAGGTCAGAAAGATTATATAAAACCGTTTAGGCCACAAGTAAGCATTTTAGTTTTCACTTTCACCTTCACTGGAAAGCAGCTGGATGGTTTTGAGTGTAGCGATGATGGGCTACTTTCAAAGGATCACGTGGAAGAGATCGATGGCAAGCAGTGGCTGCAAGCAGGGAAATGGAAGAGACTTTACAATCACCAAAGTGAGAGGAGATCCTGGTTTGGAGGAAGGAGAGACCAGTTGGTCGAAGTGATAAATTAGCTGAAGTGATAAAGTTATATACATGATATATTTTCCAGATAGACCCTAAGGATTTGTATATGGCCTGACAGGGGGCACAGAAGAATCAAAGATGAACATAAAGTTTTTGGTCTGAGCAACTGGAAGAATGAAATTGCGACACCAAGATGGGGAAACTTGGGAGGAGACTCTATTGAGAGAGTGAGAATAGTGTGGAAACAAGAGTATAGTTTGGACCCCACTACATTGGGGATACCTATTAGGCATCTGAATGGAAAATCCACTAGTTGGTTGTATATTTGGAGTTTCAGAGAGGTCAAAGGTAAAATTATAAACTTGGGAATCATCAGTTTTTAGATGACATATGGAGAGTGAATAGAGAGTCAGGTTCTAACACTGAGCCAAAAATCTATATTTGGGAGCATGAGGAGGAGCCACCAAAGGAAGACTAAGAAAAAGTGGGCTAGTCAAGCAGAGGGATAAACAGATAAGCAGAGGGCGTCCTGGAAGTCAAGCAAAGAAAATGTTTCAAAAAACGAAGAACAGCTGCCATTGCTTCGCATTGGCCAAGCGAGCAGAGAATCACATATCTAACCACTGGTTTGACACTGTGTAAGTCATTAACAACCTTGACAAGGGAAGTTTCTGTGGAGAGTTGAAGAAAGTGTGGCTGGAGTGAGTGAAAGAGAACTTGAAGGGAGAAGTGAAAACAGATCCTTTAAGAGTTAAATGGTAAAAAGCCCAAGAATAATCTGATGGTAATTGGAGGAAAATGTGGGGATTCAAAGAAGGGGTTAGTTACTAAAGTGAAAATTGCTTCAGCATGTTTATTCCTTGGTGGAGGGGCCAATAAAGAAAGGAGGGAAAAGATAAAAGAAGGCAATTGTAGGAGCCAAGTCTTTATTACATAGGAGGGGTGGGGCCCACTGGACAATTACACATGATGATTGCTTTAGATAAGAGCCCTGGGTGTAGTTCTCAATCATATTAATTGTTCAGATTAACAAGCTCTTGGAGTACTAATGATGTTGTTTTAATCATTTGACATATGCTCTGTCTCATCCTCAAAACAACTCTATGAATTAAATGTAGCCCCAATTTACTCATTTACTTAGTCACTGAGTAAACATTTAATAAGCACCTACTGTGTTCTTAATATACTAGCTATTGGGGAGTACAAACTGAACAATATTATCAGGTAAGAGTTGTAGGATATTCATAAACTTCCAGGTGGTTTTTTTTTTTTTTGTTTTTTTTTTTTTTTTTGCTAATGGCTACATATTTATAATGTCATTTACTTTTCACTCCATTCTGGGAAGTTGCTCTTATTCTATGCACCAGACATATTTAAAAATTGAGGCTTAAAGAGGTTAAATAGCATCTAGGTGAACATGTCAATGATTCAAACTCAAATTGTGTGATTCTTCTACTACCTACAGGTTCCCTAACCTCTAGACTATACAGTGTTATATGAGCTTTTACATCCACATTATAGAGAGAGATAAAAAGCAAATGAAGACAACAGAAAAGAAATATAATGTGCTAAATAGAAGGAAATAACTCAATGCTAAACCAGAGGCTGGTGGAGTAAAAGGAGTGGGAAATTTGTAAGAGAGGTTTGGGGAATCCACTTACTAAGGAAGTAGCATTTCAGCTAAGACCTAAGGGATAAGACACACTGGATCTTCAGAATGGGGAGAAACTTGCAGTTTGAGGGGGACATTTCCAGTTCAAGGGAAGACAAGCAAATGCAAAGGCCCTGAGATAGAAAAGAACTTTTCACGTTCAGGAAGCCAAATAAAACCAGTTTGGTTTTACCATAATGGAAGCCCCTAAGAGTGACTTGAGATGAATTAAGGAAGCAAGGAGAGCCCTGACTAAGGTCCAGAAGGCTCGGAGGAGCAGTTTAAATTGTATACTAAGCTTAATGAGGAGTCACTGCAACTTTTTGAGGAGAGGACATATCAGACTTTAAAGATAAATTTATATTTAAAGATAAAGATATAGAGTGTGGTAGATAAACTCAAAATGTTGGTGGGGATGGGAGTATGCAGTAGTGGAAGCAGGGAGGCCAGCTAGCAGACTGTGTAGCAGAACAGCCCAGAAGAGAGATAATGAGGATGAATGGACACAGAGGGAAGTGGCAGGATCTTAGATATATTTTAAAGGTGGCATTTACAGTAGTGATGAAATGGGTGCAAGGGATGAGAGGAAAGAGGGTTGACTCCTAGACTTTTGGTTTGAGCAACTGAGTAAATACTGAATCCATTCATCAAGATGGGGAAACTTAAGGGCTGGAACAGCTTTAGGAAGGATTAGCATTCTCTTCTGGACAAACTTGGTTAGGATATTATATAAAGAACTGAACACCATAGCATAGAAGTCGGTGGCTAACTGTGGCCTGCAGACCTAACCTGTAAGAGACAATGGCATAAAGATAGTTAAAATTCTGGGTGTAAATGAGGTTATCTAAAAGGAGTATATGAGGAGAGAGAGGAAGTGAGGGAAAGGATCCAAGAAAAACCCTGAGTAATCTTAACCTTGTACATTTGGATGAGAAATGAGGGGAGGGAGACTGAGTGTCCCTGGAAGAAGATAGAACACTGTGGTGACAAAGGAGTTGCCTCGAGAAAGGGACTAGTAAATTAAACCAAATGCTGAAGAGAATGGATCTGAATGGAGGAGAAGCATCCATTGAACTTGACTACATGGAAGTTGCCATCAACATGACAAGATTTCAGGAGGTTAGAGGAACACAGACTAGAGGGGGCTGAACAGCATACAGGAGGTGAGGAGATGGAGAAGGTACAGCAGGTCCTTCATTTACGTCATTTTGTTCAGTGTGGCTTGGCCATAATGTTATCAAGTGAAAGGATAAATTCCCGACCCAGTTTCCTATTATGTTGTTTCACTTAAAATCAGTTTCCAAGAATCTATGGATGCTTCTAAGTGAGGACTTACTGTGTGTGACTCTGAAAGGGAGCTGAGAAATGAGGAGAGGTACTTAGATATATACATCGAGGGCTTTTTCATCACGGGGCTTTTAAAAGATAAAGTGGGGCATACTTAAGAATTTAAAGATTTTATTTGAGCAAAACATCTATTCCAGTCCACCAAAATGGAAGGGATTGGAGCACTCACTCCACAGAGAGGAACCAGAGAGACTTGTACAGAGAGGGCTGGAGGCAAAGCAAGAACAGTATTTGGCCATGGCTTAAGCGCTTGCCTCGTTTGGAGTGGTCAGTTGACTGTGAATGGTTGTTCTTAGGTTTTGATGAACCTTGAGGCATTCATTTACAGCCTGAGAGTTTGGTTTATGTAGTTGCTAAGGTAGGAGAACCCCTTCAGCTTAACGGCCTCCTTGTTTGATTATTAAGAGGCGACATGAAGGCCCGTTAGTAGCTGATAGGCATGAGCCAGCAGGCAGGAAGATTGCGAATTGTAGATAACACAGAAAAGACAATATTGAGATTCCTAGAGAAAGGGAAAACAAGGTCCATAACCCAAATGGAGACAAAAGCTGGTAATGTAAGAGGGACACTGTATCTTTATTTCAAGAGCAAGAAGTAGAAAACAGGGGCAAATCTGCACATTTGATAACAGGAAGGAAGATGAAGAAATGGACTGATAAAAACAGAGTCAGAGCCTGAGCCAGTTGTCGACATCAAGCCATGGCCACTGGCTTTGCCAGAACAGCCTTCTCTAAACTGCTCTCTCGCTGAGCATGGCCGCACAGAACCTGCAGAAACACTTTCTCCTTGAGCAAAAGTGGTCATAACTCTGCTCGGCCTGGCTAGGAACATCCTGTCTGTACCACCCGCCTAGCAGCATCACTGCTCAGCTATTTTGGGAAAGGACAGAAAGAAGATAGCTTTGCTTGTTCTGAGAAAAAGGTCAAGCCGGCAGATTCCTCCCTCCCGTGAATGGAAGGCAAGACTGACCGTGCTGCTCGGTCTCCTTTTCTTACCCGTTTCATGTCATTAACTCACATTCTAAACATGTGACGACATGGGGCTTTAAGTCTCCTAACAGCAACTGTTGCTCCCATTTCTAATTCAGGCAACTATTTTTCCAAAATGTCAGTTTTTAAAATGCTTTTTCCCTTCCAGACCTGCTCCATCTCACCTCTCCCTTCATTTCCCCTCGATTCTCAGCTGGGTCTCACAGTTTTTGCCCACAGGGCTTCAGAGCTTTTTCCTCCCACTTGGTCTCTTTCCTTCTCTTTGCACTTACATTTCCTCATCATCTCTCTTTCCATCACAATCGTCAGGTTAAAGTCCTGGTCCTACAAGACAGTGCTGACCTACGACACATTCTTTCCCCGGACTGGTTTCTATCACAGTCACCGCAAAACCTGAATTTAAAAGATTCAAACCACTCACACTAATTCCATCTGAAAAGCCACAAATAAATGATTTCCCTCCCCAAACAATTTTAGGAGCGACATTTTTGCTATTCTAATTTATTCTAAGGTAATTCCAATCCTTGCCATCAGCAATCCTGGTTTCTTCTTGGCTGTTATCTTCCATCTCTCATTTTGCTCAGACAGTTCCGCCCACTCCTCATCATACTCCTCAGTAATCCTATCAAAAAATCAATTTGCTGCTTCCTCTGCTATTCAAGTGGCTTATCCAGCAATTGCTCCCTTTTATGGAAGAGAAACGAGGGTGGAAATAAGCTCTCTCCTGTTGATCTCCAGCACGGGCATAACTGGGTGTCTCAGACAGGTACTGTGCCATTTTAGATCATTTACCTGCTGCAGCACCTTAATCAAACCTCATCAAAACGGAAATGTCTGGTATAATTCAAGAGCACTTGCTGAATTATAATCAGTTTGTTCACTGAAAGCATTTACTTTTAGGGTAATGTAACTATCATAACTGCTGTTGAGGGAGAAGGCTTCCATGTGCCTAGAACAAGCCTGGGACAGAGAAACCTGGACATTTAAAAAAGTCTTTAGATCTTTATATATTATATATTAAAAGACTGGAGTTGCTATGTATTTAGTCTACCTGGGGCAATGGAGGCCAAAATTTTGACAGTATTTGGAAACTGTACCCCCAAACTTGCAACTAGGGATTGGTTACCCTCTAAAAAAATTAAGCTAGAATTTTTAATTGGAAGTTTAATTGGAATTTTAATTGGAAGTTAATACCTGGGGGTGGAAATTTCCCCTAAAGGCAGCAGACACACCCCGAACAATAACTTGTTAAGTAGAAAGTTGAAGGCTTTTCTCCAAATTTGTGAATAAGATAAAGCTCTAGCTGGGGCTCTGTCAGCATTTAAACCTTTGGCATTGATAACTGTTTTTACTTACATATGCAAAGAAAGAACTAGAAAAAAAGGGAAGGTAGAGATACCAAGTCATGCATCCTGCCCCAGGGCACATCCAAAGGATGACAGCAGCTCTGCTTCCAGCTGCAAACTCCTATATTGAGCATTGACTCAAACTGGTGACTGTTTTTAAATATACATTCTGATATAATTTCAAACTAAAAACTGCAAGAATAGTACAAAGATTTCTTGTACGGTTTCCACCCAAATGTTATGTTAGTATTTCATAGTTGCTTTGCTTTATCTCCTCTCTCTCCTTCTCTCTTCTCCTCCCTCCCACTGAAATCTGTCATTGTAAGTTACAGGTATAAGGCTCCTTCACGCCTACATACTTCAGTGTCTATTTCCTATCCAGCCATGGTGCAATTTTCAAAACCAGAAAATCAACTACTTTAATAGTGTTGCCTATTCAATAGACCTTATTTGGATTTTATCAGTGATCCCAGTAACAGCCTTTAGCACAATAAAAATCCCAGGTCACATCAGTTCACTTGTTTTAGCCTCTTCTTATTAGAACTGTGCCTCGGCCTTCCATTACAGTGATTTCATAGAATGCTTTATTTCATAGAACGCTCCTCAACTTGGGCTCATCGACCGTTTCTTTATGATTGTATTAAATTTATATATTTTTGGGAGGGACATCAAAGTGATGTTCTTATCTTCTTACTGATCCCATCAGAAAGCATCAATGCCAAGTTGCCCTATTATTGGTGTTGTTAACTTAATCATTGTGTTAAGATATTTTCTGCCAATTTTCTCCATTGTAAAGCTGTTATTTTTCCCCCCTTGAAATTGATAAGTATTTAGTGGGAAACTACTTTGATTGTATGTAGATATCCTGTCACCATGCAAACTTTCACTCACAAGTGAAATGGTGACGCCTGCCTAATCATTATTACCCAGGTTGCCAGGTTATTTTCATCATTCCTTCTTCATGTGTTAGTTGACTTTCTATCATAAGGAAGTCCTTTCTGTTTTTCCCTGCGACATTATTTACTTACATACCAATGTTAACGTATATCATAGATCATAATCATGAAAGTACAATAAATATACTATCATTTATTTTGATGCTCAAATTGAAATATAATTAGTAACAAACAAATGGGCCTTTTTTGAAATTCAGATTTCTGACTTTTCATTAACTATTTTCAGTTTTTCTAGATTAGGCCTTAGAAAACTGTGCCATTAGTTATTATTTTTAACGTAGTAATTTTTTCTATATATTTTGTCAATAAAGAGAGTGAACCAAAATACAATCACTTACCAATAGCCCAAGTGACCTTTAAACATTTATAAGGCACATAAACATGTTCAATATTGCCTAGTACATTGAGTGATGAGATAACCAAAGGTATCCACAAACACTGGACAATGTTTAATCCCCTTGAACCTGATTCTAATCTAGTGAGCCAAGATTGTGCCCCTCCCTTCCCCTTGCCCTTGCATCCCTGGAAGTACAGAGAAAGAGAGAAGGTAGATTCAGCAACTGCTACTTAAAACTCTAGATGTTCCTGTGCAGGGTAGGAGACAAGGGTTGCCTTTGGAGTAAGCAGGTCATCCTTTGACTCTTCTGGCTCTCATTTGCTCTGATCTTATCCTAGCCAAGGCGCTCTTCTTCCAATGCTGGGGCAAGAGGTGGTTGAGTATCATCCTCTCCAGAGTGCTGAAGGGATTAAGTAGGATAATACAGGTAGAGTACTTTAAACAATGCTCAAGAAATGAAGATGGGTTCTTTTAATAATTTAAAGCAATGTCATGTGGCATAAAAATATTACAGGGAAGGGCCTCCCTGGTGGCGCAACAGGTTAAGCACAGCACTGTGAAGCTATCCAGAGCCACTGCAGCACGAGTTCGCTACTGAGCCAGGGAGATTCCCACATGGTGCAGCAGACCTCTCCTGCCTGGCCTGTTGCTCCCCTCAGCAGTGTACTTTGGTTAATCTGCCTGTTCTGCTCCCCACTCTGTCTCTGGTGAATCCTCTCACCACCCCACACTTCTGGCCTAAATGCATAAATAAAATAAACCTTTTAAAAAATATATTACAGGGCCTCCCTGGTGACGCAGCGGTTAAGCGCTGCGCTGCAGAGATGTTGGCAGCGGCGACACAAGTTCAACGCCTGGCGAGGGAGAATCCCACACGGCGCAGCAGACCTCTCCTGCCTGCCCGCTGCGCAGTGTGTTTCCGTCGATCTGCCTGTGCTGCTCCCCACTCTGTCTCTGGTGAACCCTCTCACCGCCCCACGCCTCTGGCCTGTACCCCGGCTTATATGTATAAATAAATAAATCTTTTTAAAAAAAAAATATATATATATATATATTACAGGGAAGAGGAAAGGGAAGGATGAGGCTATCCAGAACCCTAAAGATAGTTCTGACTTCTATTCATCCCACTCAAAAAGGCCGGGACATGTATGCTTTCTCTTCCTAAATCCCAGCACGTGTTCATCATGTAACTGTTGAATTTGAAAACCACTACGCTAGTGCAAAAATGGCTATGGTAAAATTTTAGGCCTCAGTCATAGATCTGTCTGTCATATTTGAACAAGTTATTTAACTCCATCTTTTAGCTTAGCTGCTAGTAGTAATTAATAATGCTTGTCTTGTCTCAGCTTAGCCAAGAGTCTGAGAAAAAAATGAGAAACAATCATACCTGCATTGCACAAATGGAACCTCAGATATTCAAATTCTAATATATTTTATTTTCTTTCTATAATATATTAAGTAAAATAGATATGATAATACTCACCTTTCACTGATTACTCTGTGAATTAGAAATAATGCAAGTAAAATGCTTGACATAAAATAGAAGGCCAATAAATTACAGCTATTATTTTTGACATTATTACTACCAAAGGACTTTAAAGTAATCTCTGCCTCCTGTAGCAGGAATATGATAGAACAGATGTGCAAACAATGGACAAGTTCCTTGAAATTAATAGAAAATGTTCATGTCTCAACTTTCAGGAGTCCATTGTGTTATTTGCTAAATGAGAACACAATGTGCAGTGGAAATGAGTCAGTTCTGCCCAACCTTCCTTAGCATGTTATAAAATTTGGCAGAATGTTAATTAGCAGTAGTCATTGCTCCTTAAGACTCACACTGATGTGTTTCGTCAGAGTTGCATTACAAAATAAATAGGATGTTTATTTTTAATCACCACACCTTTAGCGTCACCAGTGGCATGGAAGTCAGCATGCCTCTAGAAACTCCCAAAGCAAAGCGCATGCATATCTCTTTACCGGCTCATCATTTGGTCTGAACATGTTACCACACATCCAGATGATCTTTGTGAAAGTCCTCTAGCTTTGTTATATGTGCGAACACCTCATTTGTCTAACGCGTTTTCATTATTCTCAGTTTATTTGATCCTGACACTGCCCCTATGATTTAAGTAGATCTGATGGTCTCTATTTATAGCTTGAGGACCTGAGTATGAGGCAAGCGACTTCCACAGGGTGAGTGATTAGGACAGACCTATAGGGTCTGGTGGCACAAGGGCTTAAGTCTAAGCACCATGAAGCTATCAGTAGCCACTGCAGCATGAGTTCAATCCCTGGCCAGGGAGTTGACCCACATGACACAGCAGACCTCTCCTGTCTTGCCTGCTGCTCCCCTCAGCAGTGTATTTCAGCCATTCTGCCTGTTCTGCTCCCCACTCTGTCTCTGGTGAATTCACTCACCCCCTGCACCTCTGACCTACACCCCAGCCCTTGTATGCATAAATAAATAAATCTTAAAAAAAAAGACAACTATAATCCAAATTTTCAAGTCTAGCTCCTTTTCACAGAATTGTGTTATCACATATCACCAATGCTCGAGGAAAATAAAATGCCTCTAGCAATCCATCCATATTTTAAAATGACCACAAACACTATATTCAGATGGTTATAAAGAAATCATTCTAAGGAGTAGATCCAATCTTGTTATGAGTGATATACAAGATGAAAATAACTTGACATTTCAGAAGAGAAACTTCAATAATCACTCAAGATAAGAACTAAACTGTCAGAAAACTGACTTAATCTAAGTGTGAAAGCAACAGGAAGAGCCTCAGGTCATAAGTCTGGGGCTATTTCTGGCTCCAATTGTCTGTGGAACTGAATCAATTCCTCATCTTTCAAAGGTTCCCATTTTATCATCTCTAAAATAAGGGAGTTGAACTAAATGCAGCTGGTAGAATGCTGAAATTATCTGATCCACAAATCAGCAGTACACTTCTTGAAGACATTCATCTTTTTAGCAATCATTTACTAAGCATTGATAAGTACAAGATTAGAAAACTAAAACTAATACAATTTACAGTACTGTTCTCTACAATGAAATATGTAACTATTCTGGTGAATAAGCCATGATAAAATACATGGTTGTGCCAACAAGTATCTCAAAGCCTTATCAAATTCAAAGTTAAAGACTAGGACATCTATTCATAAGGTTAATTGAAATGTCTTATCACTGCAGTTATCTAGTTTTAAGAGCAACAGATTTTCCCTCTTGTGTTCATTCACTCAGTGTGTCCTGGGTGTAAGAGAAGCAGCTTCACGGAGGTCATTTCATGCTTCAAAGAGATCTTCATGGCACAGAAATAATCAGCCAATCTGACCACCCACTTTGGGGGGGGGGGGTACTGCCTCTCCTCACTTTCCACATTTAGTCTTCAAGATGTATTTTTTTTATGATTACTTTTCCCTACTAAAGACCTTCCTGAAATCTCTTTAAGCCTGTTTTTACCTAACCCATATACCAGAAATGGTCTTCTTTCCCTATTATGATTGCCATGTAATGTAATACCTTTCTTAGGGGGAAAGAGCTCAACTTTATATACATTGTAAATATGGAGCAAATATAGCTGTTCATCTTGAATATGGATGAATGACCCTCTTAAGCCTTTATTCATCTTGAGATAAATGATATCCACTGACCACAGGGAAAATATCTTCCCTTAGAAATACTCCAATTTCTTCATATGGAAACATAAATAATTTATACCAAACAACATGCTAATAATTCTTAGTTATTTTCAACTTTTTTATAAATATGAAACTCAGAAAGCTAATTTTAGTGCAACTATTTGTCTTCTTTTTGATGCTGGTTTGCTAGTTTCAGGTTGCTTCCAAATACAATGTGAAGGTATCTTTAGCCACTTTATCTACTCCTATAGTCTAAGGCACCATCTCTATGAAATCATTCTTGAGTCTATCATTCTAGTAGTCTAGACTTTCTTCTGAATTGCAAACCTATATTTTCAGTTGCTGTATCTGAAAGTGTGAATGTAAAACATAACTTCACATTGCAGGCTTTCCTTCTTACCCCTAATTGGAAGCTTTTTGTTTTTTCCAACTTTTCAGTGTCTTATTCCTATCCTACATAACCACAAAATCAGAACACAGATGCCTGTTTAGTTAGACATACCAAAATTTATGACATCAAAATAAAGCATTAGCAACAACAGTGTTGATCAATTACTGGCATCGAGATGAGGATCAGAATAGCCACAAGAAGAAAATACTCCTCTTGGAAAATTTTTTGTTTTAAGAATAACGGTCTATATGACATTTGTAAACTTGGACAAAGCAACTAACTTGGGCCTCCTTTTACCAATCTATAAAACAAGGTTGAATGAATTCATCAGTAAACTTATGTTAGCTTTAAATTTTTATAGTTTTAGAGTTCGTTCTTAAAATATAGTCTCATAGTAAAACTGGGTTATAACCATTTTGTGAGGACCAAGCTTTGACTGCAGAACATGGTGAAATTCCAGTTTATTATAAAGCAGGAAATGGAAAGTTGGTTTATGTATGAAAATAATTAATATGTTTTAACTTCATAGTTTTATGACCTGCAAGCATATGACATTCCAGAGTTAACCTAGGAAGGCAGCTTCCTCTGTCTCTTCCAGGAAACTCAGTGACAGTTTTTACTATTATTTGTGTGTCATTTTTAGATGAATGTTGGCTATCTATTAAAATAAGTGAAAAACGACAATCAGAGAGAGAGGGGGGAGGATTGGGGCTCAGAACAGGGGAGAGGGGAGCACAGGGGACTGTGGTGATGGTACACGAGTGAATTGGTGGTGGGAAACCTACGGGGAATATACAGTAATGTAAAAAACATAAATAAAAATAACAATTAAAATAAATAAATAAAATATTAACCATTTATTTGTTCAAAATTCAAAAAATGTGAAATAATATCACAACATAAAAAAATATTTATTAATAGACTTTTTTGGTAGAGAGTGTGGAGACTGAGTGAAATTAGTGTTGCTTTCAGGCTCAGAAGAAAAAAGTGAGCTTGGCTTTGCTGCAGCACCTTCTCACACTGAAGAAGCCCTTGTTCACATTTCTATTTCTCTCTAAGTTTATGCCCGTTATTTTGGGTGGTTAAGATTCGACACCTGCTATACCATGATACTCTGCTATAGAGCAGGATAGCACCATGAACCTCCAGGACACGCTGTGCAGGTCAGACACTGGGTTTCCTAGACCAGATAGCACGGACTTCTCCTGCTGCCCTCCCCTGTGCCCCCCACCCCTCATCTTTAAGAAGCCAGATATCCAGGGAAAAACAAATTGAGATATTATGAAAAACAGGCAATTAAAGTAACTGCAAAATGTTACTTTTGCAACTGGATTTGGCTTGCTTGGTGTTGTGGGTTTTGTTGTTGTTGTTGTTTTTTAAGTTCTTGTTGTACCTTCTCTGTTTGGATCCTGCTACTCAAAAGTAGCTGTTAGTTAACAGACTCTTTGCTCTGGTTAGATGAGAAGGATTCAGGTAAAATCTTATTAACACTGGTATGATAGGTATGTAGCACATTACAATCTGTTCAGATGACATATGCTGCCTGTTCAAAAGAATCCCTTGTTTTAAAAAGTTGTTTTATTTATTGGGTGACTGGAGACTGGAGCAGCATGTCTCAATGTATAGTGTGAAGTCCACTGACAAATTTATTTCAAGAACTCAGTAAAAAGGCAGATCCCTAAATCCTATCCCAGGCCTATTAAATCAGAATATCTAGGATGGGGCCCAGGAACCCTGTTTTTTATCAATTGCCCCCAAATGATTCTAATGCACTGGGCTAAAAATCTTCCAAAACATAAGCAGAGATTCCCACAGGAATTTCTGTAATCAGTGGTAAAAAAACAGTACTACATATTTTTTGAGTGTGTTTTAATAAACCAGATGCTCAAAACGACAAAATATACTAAAATAATTCCTAATTTTCCTTTGATTCAAGCCTCATGCAGTGTCTTGGGCCTTGATTCAAGCCTCATGCAGGTCCTGGCCTCGATCTTGCCTGTTGCTGTGGTAGAGTCCACAACTATATAAAGGGTTTATTAGACAGGCAATGTGAGGATTCAAGCCCAGGTAGCAGACCAACAGATTTTACTCTTCAAAACTATCCAACAAACACAAGTTTGAATTTGGATAGGTCAATAAGTAGGAACACTGAGTCATTGTTAAAAATGTAATTCTTACCTAGTCCTCCTAGTTCAAAATTGGCTTTACCTAAGAAATGTTGATGAAATTATGCAGTGCAGGTTTTAATCTCCTCCTTTCTAAATAATACACTGCAGAGATGCAAAGGCTGAGAACCCATTTTTAAATGCTTTTTATCTGCTTCCTTGGTCATCAATGGTGTGAAAAACTGACTGTACCCCAGGGATCAGATTTGGGATTGCTGTTTCAGACCATACGTCTGTGCATACGGACTTGCCTTCCTGTCTGCCCAAGCAGGGAGAGGTCATCTTCCAGAACATTTTACAGTGTGGTCACAAAACATATGTCCCTACTAATGAGTTTATAATATTTTTGTAATTTAAAAACAGTTAGAAAATCTTTTTTTTTTAATAAACAGCTGTTGAGCACTTTCTTAATGATATATGTGGCACAAGGGAAGGGAGGATATTGACAAAATTCCTATTATTAGGTTGTTCACACTCTCAGAGATCAGAGATACAAATACAGGCAAGCGATTACAAAGTCAGACAACATACAAGGAGAAAGAAGAAATGACTTGTGAAAAAACAGACAGAGGAGAGGAAAATAGCAGTTAATGACGGAGATATAATCTCGATGACCATAAAGTTTATACTCATGCAAATATGAGCCACCTTTGCCACTCCAGGTCCCCATAACAGCCCCTCACTGTGGCAGTTCATCAAATTCAAAATCTTCCTTATACTCACTGTCACAACAATCATTTGTTTGTGTTCCAGTCCTTAGGGGATTAGACGTTTAATCATTAATTTTAATTAGTTTGATAATACCTTTACTAAATTAAGGTGTTAACTGTACAACTTTAGTATCTCTTTTCTCCATCATTATTTTATTATTAGAGCATCTTAATTCACATTCTCTCAGAAACTGAACTGTCATAAGGATTCAAGCACAAATAGCTATTCTGGAGGTGATATCAAGAAGTTTTGGGGGAGTGGGTAAGGAACGAGAAGAGAAGTGGGAGTAAATGAGAGTGAGATGGCAGGCAAGTCACCACTGTGGAAAAGAGAGCACAGTCTCTCCGGACACCAAGAGAACACAGCTCTCACAGTGGTGCAGGAGTGAAGATATTCACACACTCACTATGATCTGAGGATTGCTCCCAAAAGGACATCAATTCTTTGACACTTCACCAGACAAACCCAGTAATCATGCCCATCCCAATTCTGCTCACTTACGGGTGCCAAGGCAGGATGCTAGTGACACAGGACATGCCAAACCAGGATGCTAGTGACACAGGACACCCTCCAACCCCTAGAGGTTGGTGGGATAGAGTGTGCAAAATGAGACGTGCAAAGGTGCTGAGTGCAAAATGAAGACACCTGCTCATGAATCCCAGAGCCCTGCCCTATGCCCATCATGTGCAACTCTTCCCCCTTCCAAAAAATCCTAATTCCCTTGCTGAAGAAGAAAGGGTCTTTAGAGTATCTCACCCTTCTCCACATCTCAATCAATAATAAAATTTCGGGGGCCTCCCTGGTGGCGTAAAGGGTTAAGTTGCAGCACCATGAAGCTATCCGCAGGCACTGCAGCATGAGTTCAATCCCCGTCCATGGAGATGCCCACATAGCGCAGCAGACCTGTCCTGTCTCGCCCGCCGCTCCCCACAGCAATGTGTTTCAGTAGATCTGCCTGTTCTGCTCCCCGCTCTGTCTCTGGTGAATCTCTCACCACCCCACACCTCTGGCCTACACCCCAGTGCTGTATGCATAAATAAATAAATAAATCTTTTTTTAAAATAATAATAATGAGGGCCTCCCCGGTGGTGCAGCGGTTGAGCGCTGCGCTGTGGAGCTGTCGGCAGCAGCAATGCGAGTTTGACGCCCAGCCGGGGAGAATCCCACATGGTGCGGCAGACCTCTCCTGCCTCGCCAACGGCTCCCCTCAGCAGTGTATTTCTGATCTGCCTGTTCTGCTCCCCACTCTGTCTCTGGTGAACACTCTCGCCGCCCCTCGCCTCTGGCCTGTACCCTGGCTTGTATGTATAAATAAATAAATCTTAAAATAATAATAATAATAATAATAATGATAAAATTTCCACTTGCTGGGCTGAACTCATTTTCATTTATTAGCGTGAAAGATTCTGAGAAGGGAAAGAACCAGCCAGGGGCCTGGTCCTAAGGACCAGTGATAGTTTTAGCTGCAACCACCTGACAAAGGTAAGTAGGACTGGCTACTGGAATTGGGGCTGGAGTGCCCTGAAGTTGAAGAAGAGGAAGGATAGTTGTGCTGGTGTATTTGCAAGAGAAAGGGAACATAACTTGAAAACATTTTGAAAGAAACACTTTAGTTATTCATCATCCCTCCATCTGATCCCACTTACAAAACTCTGCATAAAACCTTAGGTATAATTTACAAAATGAAGTCAAAGCATATATATTATTTTATGCTCTATTATTTGTCAATTAACAATTTATCATCTATTTTTAAATGCCTATATATTCAGAAATATCTCTCAAGATTACATGGTCTTCTTTCCTATAGATATATTTTCTTTTCTTTTTTTTTTTTTTTTGTTCAAGCTGGGTTACAGGCCAGAGGTGGGGGGCGGCGAGAGAGCTCACCAGAGACAGAGTGAGGAGCAGAACAGGAAGATCAGAAATATACCGCTGAGGAGAGCAGTGGGCGAGGCAGGAGAGGTCTGCCGCACCAAGTGGGATTCTCCCCGGCTGGGCCTCGAACCCGCATGGGGCGCGCCGACAGCTCCACAGCACAGTGCTCAACAGCTGCGCCACCAGAGACGCCCTAGATATATTTTCTGTTCATTTCTTCTGATATTTATTGAGCTCCCATGAGGAGTCAGGCATCACACTCAGAGGCTAAGGATAGGTATGAAACGGATTCAAATGTTTGGAAGAATGAATCAACATATACAAATGTGTACTAAATTCAACACTAAAAATAAATTCAACTGAAAGAGATAACTCAGACGGGGCCTCCCTGGTGGTGCAAGCAGTTAAGTGTCAGCACTTATGAGGCTATCAGCGAGTTCCAGTTTGATTCCCGGCCAGGGAGATTCCCACATGGTGCAGCAGACCTCTCCTATCTCTCCTGCTGGTCCCCTCAGCAGTGTATTTTAGTCAGTCTGCCTGTTCTGCTTCCCACTGTCTCTGGTGAATCCTCTCACACCCCCACACCTCTGGCTTACACCGCAGCTCTTGTATGCATAAACAAATAAATCTTTAAAAAAGAGATAGAGATAACTCAAAAGAGGTAGTTAACTGAAGGCCCTCAGAGAAGTTCCCCAATTGGGGGACATCTTATTTAGGTTTTGAAGGACAAGTATATGCACACGTAGCAGGGAGGGGGTGCTACACAGGAGGGTGAAGCCACGTAAGGGGCTGAGGTGTGAGCGTTTATGCTCTTATTAGAGTATGTGTAAACCTACTCAACCATTCATTTCACAATTCTCCCTCCTGTTAGGGTTTTATAAATTTTTCTCTCTTCTCTGTTATAGATAATATTTCAGTGAACATCTCTATGCTCCTAGCTTTTTGTTGCCCTTAGGTTATCTTTAAAATATGAACTTCTGAAACTGGAATTACCCAATCAGAGGAGAAACCCTTTTATCAGGGGCTTGTGTATTAACTCTGCATCACAGAAAAAGGATTTCAAGCAAAAGATGCAGTAGCCTCAAGGAAGTAGCTCCAGTGCAAAACAGAGCCTGCAGAGTTTTCTTTCTTTCTCTTTTTTGTTTTTGTTTTGATTCTTTGCCTTTTTCTTGCAGGCATCTATAGTATGGTTCAGCTGTAGGGCTAAAGGTGGTAAACAGAGTGGAACACCAGCGTTAAGACTATAAATCATTTTGAAATATAATAAGACTCTTTTAAATTGGGGGTTTTTTTCAAGCAAGAAAAAAATCCCTCTTTTAACTGAATTGCACTAACAACTAGAAAGCAAGTAGTTGTCTTCTTAAAAAAAATTAAATAACTTTGAAGACTATCTCAATTATTTATATTTTCTGTTTCTAAAGCATTTCAACAAATACTTTTATAAGTACATGGTTTTCTTTCTACTCATCAAATCTTCAAATTAAAAGAAAAGTGCTTAAAAAGAGGAAAGCACAACAGCCTCCTTAATCCTTTATCAATACTATTTACATAAATATTAGAAATCGATTGAAGCAAATTATATTTTTGAATTATGCAATGCAGAAAAAAACCATTTGTCAATAAATAGAAGAAAAAGAAGTTGAAGCAATGTTCACAAAAATCATAGCATAAATCTGCTATGAAGTTTATGTCAAATACTAAAAAAAGAAATCTATATTTCAATGTATCCTCATTTTCTTTACAGAATTCAGGACTCTTGACTTAACTAATTAGTCATATCCTAAATAAAAAGAAATAAAATTAAATAACCTTGATTCACACAATTCCAGGCTTTTACATCAGAAGTTTTGTTCCCTTTCCTGTTTTCAACTTTTCTTGATTAGTTGCATACTTAAAGTCATTATTGCTTCAAATGAAATTGCTTCAAACCATTCCCCAATTTAATTATGTAATGTCTCTCCCCTTTGATTTTTTTAAAAAAATCATTATTTCTTTTCAAAATATAGTTTAAAAAATGTAACACAGAAAACTTCTCCGCATCTGTTTACCTAATCTAGCTTCTAACCAGAGATAAAATTCAAATGATCTTTCGCACCATCTGGTCCTCACTCCAGTAAAATTATCTTTAAAAGGGGGTCGGTAGGAGGTGCTAACTTCTAAATCTTTCTCTTCCTATGTTATATAAACAAACTCCTTAGAAGCAGAATCTCCATGCTCATTTCTGACAATCAAATGCAAACTGCTAAAGCAGTATCACAAATCGGGGTCTTCTTGATTGTTCCCACCACCTAATAACTAACCTATACTAGGATGTTAAAGGTGATGAGGAACTTAACAGTATAATACAGCATTATTGACCACCTACTGTGTGCCACTATTCTAGAACTGGTTATACAAAGATATTTAAAAAGACATGGTTAAAGAAGTCGTTTGCCAATGGTGGATGAAACACAGAAGTAAGACATGACCATTTCAACACAGCATGACATGTAGCGATATGTTGGGGGGGGAGAGAATAGAAAACTAATTGTCCTTCAGGATTTTTTCTTCTGTCCAAAATGTTAAGTTTTCATTAATAATTCTCAGAAAGACAAACTCCCTTCTTACTGGAACTGGAAAGTCTTTTTACTTTTTCTCATTAAATGTTATTGGGTGAAGTAATTGGAAAGAAAACACATACTAAACATCCTTGGGATTTTGCTGATGATTTAGGAAAGATTTGCAAGCCCTTATTAATGAAGTCACTGCTGTATTGGGTATATGTCCAAAGTGAGTGAGAAGATCTACCGAAAACAAACCAAGGGAACATCTGGTCCTTTACTTGCCTGTTTTGCCTTGTTGTCCAAGGCAACACGGCTAATGAATGACTGGGAATATTCAATGCCAGTTCTCTTGACTTTCATTGATTCTCTCATTCATTCCTTTAATGAACATTTACAGAGTATCTACCGCATAGAAATGGTACAAAGCACTGCAGGAAATTCTAGCATGTACAGAACAGGTTCTTCGCTCCTTCTCCTTAAATTGAATGCTGAATGCCAGCTGCATTTTATGACAGAGGTAGGGTTTGTTAAGGTAGCCCTTGTTTATCTGAAGAGATGAGATGAGCAAACTTAGAAAGCCTGAATTAATATGAAGTATACAAGGTGAGGCGAGTCCTCAAGTTAATATAATTAATGAGCCGTCATATATTGGTAGAAACTAATGCATATTCACGATCTAATCAGAATAGTAGCTCAGTTGAATGAGGATAAGTGACCTGAACTGTGCCTTTCATCTTAATCTCAGGGACAAAGAAGAGAGGGAAGCAGCAGCAGGGAATCACTTCCTAAATTAAGGATAAAGCTAAGACAGAAAAGTTGCTGCTGTTCACTGACAAAACTAGGGAGGGGATGTTCAACCTGTGAACCCTCTATTTCCAGTTCTCAACCTGGACAAAACCTGACCGCAACAGAACTCTATGAGAATGGTTTTAGGTTTAAAAACATATATATGAAAAGAAAAAAAGTAATGCCTATGAATTTTATTATAATGATTATTTAACTGTTCTTAGATGAGACTCAGGGCATTCAGCTGTCAGATACAACTGGTCTAAGAGTCTCAGTAATAACTCTTTCAACTTTAGCCAGAAATACAGAGTGATGTGTTGGTGGCACCTTGCATCCTTGCTACTAGAATCCTTGAAGAACTTCCTCTCTGGTTCCTTTTTTATTTGGGGTACTTGTACATACCACAGAGCCAGACTCATTCCTGACACACCCCAGACACCACAAATGTGGGAGCTCCCGTCTCTCATATTCCGTCTACCAAAATCTTCCTTTAGAAACTACAATGTGTCATTTCACTGCTGCACGTGACCTAACAACCATATGACTAAGAGGTCACAACAAAAAGAACAATCAACTATAAATATAGTCAGCATCCTGATGAATGTGGTCAATCATTGTACAAATGTCCCTTAGCCATAGAGGAAGTCAACGCCTGTTACACTCCGCCCATGACGGGGACAATAATCTACCACCTATCAGTTAGGTCCATACTAGTCTTCCCTTACACGAATCCTCCTTTCCCAGTCACAGCCAGGCAGGATGCTGGTGTCCCTATCTTCTTTTCTAAGAGAACTTACATGGAAGGGGGGAAATAAGCATCATCTGGCATCATGAAAATATTCAAAGTTAATCCTCCCATAATGCAAATGGAAAGAATATGACAATATAAAGCCATTTTTTTCATTATTGAGGTAATACAGGTTTATAACACTGTGTATGATTTAAGGGAATAGGTTGTCAACTCCTCCACACACCCAAAGACTCCCTCCTCCCTTTGTTCCCACCTTCACCCATCCTCTCTCTCTAGCAGCCTCAATCCTACAATCATATTTCTAGGGTTTGTTTAGTTTTATCTACTCCTTTTGTTTCTTTCTATATTCCACATAGGAGTGAAATCACTTGTATTTGTCTTTCTTCTCTGACTTATTTTGCTTAGCATAATCTCCTCTAGTTCCATCCAGATTGTGACAAATGGCAAGAGTTCACCTTTTTATCACTGCATAATATTCCACTGTATATACCACATCTTCTTAATCCGCTCTCTGTGGACGGGTATTTAAGTTGTTTCCATAATTCGGCCATTGTAAATAGCGATGCAATGAACACAGGACTATATAAATCCCGTTCACGCCAACAGTGTACCTGTGTTCCTCTTGTTCCACACCCATGCCAGCACTTGTTTCTGGTCTTTTTGCTATGGGCCATTCTCACTGGTGTGAGCTGGTATCTCATCATGGTTTTGATTTGCATTTCTCTGAGGAAGAACATGTTTTTATGTGCCTGTTGTCCATTTGTATATCTTCTTTGGAAAAGTATCTATTTATCTCTTCTACCCAATTTTTGAGTGATTAATACCACTAAATTTAGGTTGACTGGACTTCCAGTTAATCCTTTCACTTTTCCAACATGCCCTGAAAAAGAACGTAGGGTTTACAGACCTCTTTGGAGAGGAAAACATTTGTGCCTGGAAAAAAGCACCTCGCTTAAAAGCTGCAATCCAACCAAAGTCATGCACAGTTGTAGGGTTCTTTTTTAGGGAGTACCTGCCCAGGAACAGGTTTTCAGAAACCTGTATAGAGGTACAGCCTGCAAATGTCCAGTACTGCTCTACAAGGTACACCAGGTACAGTGAATATATTTGGGCTATAAATCATATACAAATGGGGAGGGTTCATTTCCACTTTATCTTCACCCTCATCTTAAATGAAAATAAGAATCAGACAAATGGATATTCTTTGTTATTCACTTAGAGACTTTGGGGGGTTTGTTATTTTAATTTTTGTTTAAACTGGTGTTTGTGGACCTTTCTTTGAATTTAGCTTTCTGTCAAGTTTGGGACTGAAACAAGCTGTTTGGGCCCTCTTTCCAAATATGTTTAGTTCCTCAGATTTGATATATTCTAATGCAAATAAAAACTGTTAAAAAAAGGGCACTAGTGATTGAACACTAAGAAGTTTGGGTAAATTAGCATAATGCAATTATGCTTGTTCAACAGTCCATAACATAATTACGTGAACTGTTTCTTATAACCTCATTTTTAAATTATTTTATTGAAGTATCATTGATTTACAACGCTGTATACTAACCTCTTCAGATCTGTGTTATCACACCACGACAAACACCAAAGCAACCGCAATGCTCCACCATAGTCCATTGTTGCCCCTTGCTCCCCACTCTCCACCTTCATTTCTGGTGGTCGCAATCTATAGTCAGATATCTGAGGTGTTTTTAGTTTAGATTTTTCTGTTCCTTTGTTTTGTTTCTTTATATTCCACATATGAGTGAAATCATACCATATTTGTTGTTCTCATTTTGACTTATCTCATTTAGCATTGTTCCCTCCAGTCCATCCATGTTTTCATAAATGGCAAAGTTTCATCTTTTCATAGTTGCATAGTATTCCATTGTGAATATATACCAAATCATTATCCATTCATCTCTCTATGGGCATTTATGTTACTTACAAATCTTGTCTATGCATAGGGGTGCATATATATTTTCTTATTAATATTTTCATATTCTTTGGGAAAATATCCAGAAGTAGAATAACTGGACCTTATGGTACTGCTATGCTTAATCTTTTGGAGGAATATTCATAATGTTTTCCATTGTGGCTACACCAGTTTACATTCCCATTCACAGTGAAAGGGTTCCCTTTTCTCTAATCCCTTGCCAACACATGTTGTTTCTTGCCTTTTGGATAACAGCCATTCTCACAGGTATAGGTGATATCTCATTGTGTATCTGCATTTCCCTCATAAAATATGACAGTGAACATCTTTTCATGTGCTCGTTGGCCATCTGCATGTCCTTCGAGGGATTAATTTCATTTTTTAAATACAGCTTGGAATATGGGAGCAATATAATCCAGTGAAGTCAGACAGAATGGATTCAAATTCAGAATTCAATCTTTTGCTTACTAGCTGTGCAACTTTGAGCAAGGTACCTACACTCTCAGAGTTTCCACTGTCTCAACTGCAGTTCAATTCAGTTCAACAAATATTTATGAAATACCACGGGCTGCACTTCACATGGGGGCATATACGGATAGAGCCAATGTGGACCAGGTGTGGCAAGTTGAGGAGAGCTAGGGAAGGGGGCATATTCCGTGTTCAAAGGCAAGTGACCTGGTATGATGACTCTCCAGGACCCAGGATAGTTTTGCTGCTGAAAACATATGGTGGACCAGAGGCAGGGACGATGCACATGGTGTGGCATTTCCACAGACCTCGGGAAAGACTGGGTGTCCTCCAGCTGTGACATCCCGAAGCAGCTCACGTAACTAAACCAGACAACTATGGAAGAACCTTGCCAGGAGCTCTTGCCAAGTTTGGAAAAACTCAGACACAGATTCCTCCTCTAAAAACCACAGCACATTTCTCTTTTGAGCAGAAGAAAGGAGGAAGAGGGCGTGAGGGAGAGGGAACTCGGCAAATAGAGAGGAAATCTATAGAACCATCTATGCCTTGGAGGCTGAGGAAGAAAGCAGGGAAAATCCTCCCAGAGAAAGAAAGAGAAGTGGAGAAGAGAACGCGTTCTACTGTCAGACAAGGGCCCTGGAGTTTTCTTTGCCTCTAGCCCACTGCAGAACTGAATCACTGTCCTGTCATTTTTCCAAAATAGACCAGATTATCGCTCGGGTTCCTGAAAACCTTAAAATGACCCAGACAATACCACTGCCCAGCATCCATTAGGTCACAATAAATAATGATTCTAACACATGCTCCTTCCACATTAAATACTGAGAAGGTCACATGCATAGGTAGCTTGAGAGGAGATCAGCAGCAGCAAAATCATTACACATTCTTCCAGAAACAGAGCTGCTACACTCTAGAACAAGAAAACCCAGAATTTCCTCTTGCCAGGTCTTCTTGAAGGCATCTTCCTTTAGATTTGGCCCCCTTCCTCCCACCATACCTATGAGAGGGACCTTGTAGCCTGCGTGGCTCTAAGGGACAGGGTCTCCAGACCTCTCGGGGACTTTGTGAGCCCAGTGCCCACAGTTTCAGGCAGTTATAATGAGTTCTTTCAAGACTCTACTGGCAGGAAATATTAAATGTGTTCTATGACCCCGCAATGAAGCCAATATAGATTTCCTGGGATTCTGGCAATCTTTCCACCATCTTTCTAGAACCTGCTTTGAGTATAACAGACACCCTCTTGTCTCTACCTGCCATAATGAAACTTCTGGGTAAATTACTGAGGTTGCATTTGACAACTACAAAAGCAGCAGATGACCATCTGCTGATTGTCAAAGCTGATACTGCACTGCAGCCTTCTATATAAAGCAACAGATGACAGAAAATAACTGAAGAACCAATCCAAAAGCTTCCTGACAAATCACCTAAGTTTAGGCCCTTTTGGAAAAGATAAATACCATGTGGTGTCACTTAGATGTGGAATATAGAGAAAACAAACAAAAGGTCAAGAAAAAGTCAAAAATAGCAAGTTGACCATAGAACTGAGGCCTACAGCAAAGAAAACGAAGGAGGGGCTAAGCGTAGGAGAGGGAAGAAAACAAGGGACTATGGTGATGTCTCACGGGTGATATGGTGGCAGAACTATGGGAACTACAATGATGTCAAAAAAATTCAATTAATTAAAAAATATTCCCCTTTTGCACAGACCCTGGTAGAATTCACTGGGATTGCCTCCTGGTTGCGGACCCAGCTCACATTCTTATTCTCAAATACATGTTTTTTTATTTTATGACCAATTATTAATCGAGTGCATACCCTCATGGGTGCTATCTGACCAGAGACCTTTGTAACTAAAGAGAACAAAGACTAAGGATGAAGGATGATGGATGGATGAAGGTTTTGTCCCATGCACCCATGAAAGCCCCAGATCACATATACCCCACAACCAGCAGGACTGAACTCCAGAGGCAAAGGGGAAAATATCAACAGGTACAAGCCAGACAGTTACTAGCTTGGCCTCTACAGGACTAGTAATTAGTTTAATTCTCTCAGCCTTGGTTTCCTCTTCCTCATGACCTCACAGGAGTACTGGGAGGATTAGGACTCTTCACAAACACCTTGGCATTATTTTTCCTTCCAGTAACATCGAAGTTGTATCAACTGTCAACAATCCTTTGTGACTTACACACTCTCTCTCTCTCTGCCAGCAAGCGCCAATATTTCAGGAAACGACTGTCCCTCTGGGTTCTGGAGCCCCAGATGATGGGCATGGAGCCCACTTTTCTTGCGTATAGCCACTGGCATTTTAGGATAATTGCAATAGCAGCATAGTCCAACCTATGCATTCTTAGTCGGGGAATATCATCCCAAAGGGACAAAAGTCAGTTCTTGGATTGTAAAAACATAGGCAAAGGTGTGAAAACTAGGCACAGGTGTAGGGCCCTTGGACCACAGTACACAAACAGATATTTATGATCTACAGTCATAAAATTTCAGGGCAGTAGGGAACTGTAAGGGATTTACGGGGCGGGGGGAATTCTAAAAAGTCTCCTTAAGGGTATGATAGTGAAAAATAAGATTGGGGCATAGTGATGTCTGAACTGACAAGCAGCGTGTGGGCCAAAGACCAGACATAGAGTATGTTCCTTCTTTTTTCCTAAAAGAAATTCAGAGACGGTCACTGTATCATAGACAATATATTTTATTTAGTTCCCCTGTCTATTGTCTTTTTCCACAGCAGCATGAAGGTTGGGAAGTTTTTCTGCCTTGTAAATTACTAAATCCCTAGTGCCTAAGACAGCACTGGCACACAGTAGGTACCCATTAGGTACATGTTGAATGAATAAGTGATTGAGATAGATATGACCCCAAACCTCTGAGCTTCCAAACCTAATGGGGAGTCAGTCACATGTGAGGTCAACAGCGCTGGGGTCTGAGGGAGAAGTGAACCCAGAGCTGGGGAGGCAGAGAAGGCTGGGAGGAAATGGTATAAAAAGTGTGACCTGAAAAATGAAAAGCTCAACAAACAAAATGCAAAATACAAGGTCTGGGGTGAAATTAATTCAATAAACATAGGAAAGAATATTTCAGGTCAAAGGAATAATACAAAGATTGTAAACTGGTAGCCAATGAGCTGGATTTCATTGACACAGATGTTTAATTTGGTCATGGATTTGCCTCACATTTTAACACCTTGTGGTCCGCTCACGTATTAGTACATGTTTTTGTCACCAGTATCAGGTGGCCGCTCACATATTAATACGTGTTTATCTAGTCTCTGGTTTTTCACGCCACGGTGGATTTATTTGGAACTATTAGGAGCTATTTCTTTGACCGTACTCAGTCTAGAAGGTTTACACATTGTTTTGGTGAAAGTGTAAGGTGTTTTATGAGAGATATTACAGTTTTTTTAATATCCAATAGTTCAGGAGTTGTGTGTGTTTATTGAATGCTTCTACCATTCATGTGGTGGCACAGAAAATGGCCGGCCCCAAGGGCTGGTAAATATAAAGGGCACCGGCACACAAAGTGTTAAAATCAAAATTTACACTAAAAATCTATCATTAGAGTTTCTCTTACTTTTGAAAGACACTGGCGCACACTTAAGGAACTGACAATATGCTATGGCTAAAACATAACTACATAACGTGTAATTTGGAGAGTGAAGCTGTAATAATGTCCAAATATTGAAGGCCCTTGAATAACATTTTAAGAACTTTCAATTCTACCCTAAAGCAGCAAAGAGCCATTGAAGTGCTTTAAGTGAGTGAATGACATGTTCATGTTCACAGTCAAGGAAGATCATCTTGAAGTAGAAAGACGGACCTGGAGTTGCATAGACAATAGGTTAGATGATAATTGTGAGAGACCAAAGGAATCCAGGAAAGATAAATGAGCACAGGTGGAAAGGGGAAGATTCTAGAGGCAACCATTCTCCCCTTCACCATTCTCAGTATTACCCTCACTTTTTAGAGTGGCCTTGTGCCCTGAAAAACTCCTCTCCAGATTCCTTTACACTTGTTGATTTCCTAGACCAGATGCACCAGTCCGATCTGTGACCTTACATTTCGTTTGCTAGGTAAGAAAAAGTAATCTAGTTCTTATTAATATGCATTTGATACAGTGCATCTATTAGGAGACATAATTCACAGAATTTGGGGAACAAAGGATGGATTCTGACTTTGTAGAGTTGTTGTAAGAATTTAGTATGTAAAGTACATAAAGGGTCCAAGATAGAGATAGGCAACAAATACAAATTTCTTCCTTCTTCTCTCTTCCTGTCCCTCGGTAGGTGTAAACACTTCTAGGTCAGAAACCAGTATTTATGGTCTTCCTATCACAATTATTGAATAACTAGATATGAAGGACTTTCACATTGTATACACCAAGCTTTTGATATTTGGTTGTGACTAAAGCACCAAAAATTATAATCAGTGTGTAAACATTATTTAGACATAGGAAGAGCAGCATTTGTAGTCAATATTTGCAGGCACACACAAAAAAAAATTCCAAAAAGATTATTCTAGCTGATGTAGCTACATAAAATAACTGCATCAGGAGATTTCTTTGTTCTATTTTATTTAGCTCTATTAGCAATTTGATCAGTTTTGATGCATAGTTATGCTTAAAGCAGAAATGAATTTTATTTTTGAGGATTTTATTCTGATTAGATAATACTTTGGATACTCTTATAACTGAAGAGAGTATCAAAAATAGAAAGCAAATATAAGAGGAGAGATAGCAAAATAGTAAGATATATTTACCTTCCCTCTTAATGAAATCATTTTATATAAAGAGAGCTAAAAATTGTTTAGATAAGTTGTTATTTTCTTAATGGCTGCTGAGAACAAAATGAAATTAAAGCAAAAATCAGTTAAAATTAGTTATAAATACGATCTCAACTCTGTTGGGAAGATAAGTTTAAGTATCTTTGTGGATATTAAGGCAAGTCATACAAGAGGACTAGACGGAAATGTACTAACAGATGACCACATATGATCAGAATGATATAGTTGCATGGGATTGGCTATATTTCTAATTTCATGTAATGGCATGTAATACTTTTATAATCAGTAAAAAATATATTTATTGGAAAACTATACAACAATACTTTGACTTGACAAACAGCATTGTTTATGGTTCTCTCACTCTTTTGACAAGTCTTTAGAGAAACTGCTATCATTGTCAGCTTCTTCACCAAGAAGGGGTGGAAATATGAAGTGTGGGTAAAATCATAGAGCCCAGGGAACAAGAACTGAACCACAGACAGAAAACACCAACAATATGAACTCTGAAATTTATATAAATAAACCAATGAATGTTTTAAGTTTGAATAAAATGCTGGAGTCAAATTATTTTGATACCCAAATGCATCACACACCATAAAACAGAATTATAATGTGATGAACAGGGTCATCAACACAAACATGATGATAAGGTCTGTGCTTTCCCTGGCCACACTAGGTGGTATATAAATGCTCTCCAGGAGCTGGGTCATCAATCAACTTAAATAAAGGATACTATGATGCCCTCAGACCAAATTTCATTCATCTCAACTGAATGAACAATTCCATTCAGTGAAATTTGAGCCCTTGCTGCTAGTTAATTATATTTACCAGAGAAAAACACATTAACAGAAAAAAAAAGCCAAATGCTAAAAAGAAATGTGCTCTTCCAAGCATGTCTCATAAGATGTACTTAAAACTGGTGTGTTTTTTTGGTCTTTGGCACAAAAATATGACAATGTGTTATTTCCAAAGAATAAGCCTATTCCTCCAGTGGGAAGAAACTCAACAAATATTCATTGATTGAGCAAAATATTGGGTTAAGAAAAAGAGCCAAGTAAATTTTTTTTTCTGGGGTAATAGAATAAGGATAAAAGAAAGAACATTGAGTTAAGAACACTTAGGAAGAAAAAAAAAAATAGATTAGTTGGTTGGGTTAGCCTGACATTTCTCAGAGGTTTGTTTTGACCTCTCTCAAACCAAAAAAAAAAAAAAAAAAAAAAAAAAAAATTCTGCTAAGGAAGTGAGCTGTGAAAGGACATTGTCATGCATGTGGTAGGGGGTGATGTCCTTGCAGTGCTGACAGTAAGAACACTCGGTGTGATCCGGACAGCACACTGGAGCTGCCAAAGCAGAGTTGAAACTAAAAGCAGAATGTAAAGCAGAGTTGAAACTAAAAGCAGAATGATCCCATGAAAGGGGAATTAGCAACTGCCTGAAAGAAGCAGCACAGTGTCAAAGGCTGCATAAAATCACAAGCCATCAAAATTTGCCACAAGAAGATAAAAGATGTGGATGACAAATGACTAAGTGCACTGTCCAGAGAGAAGTGGGGACGATAGAAGTCAAATGTCTTCCTGGGAGTGTCGGGATAGTTGTCAGCCCTCTCAGTGTGGGCAGGACTCTGATCATGAGTTCTTCCCTCTCTGGAAGTCTTGCCTCTGATCTTGACCTGATGTCTCTCTCTTCAACAATATGGCAAGTTGTTTACACACAGGAGGGGAAAAGACAACAGTAAGAACAAACAGGTTTTTAATTTGAAACACAGAATTGTATGGTGGTATCTCATTGTGGTTTTGATTTGCATTTCCCTGATTATAAGTGATGTTGAACATTTTTTCATATATCTGTTGGCCATTTGCATTTCCTCTTTGGAGAAATGTCTTTTTAGCTCTTCTGCCCATTTATTGACTGGATTGTTTTCTTTGTTTTTGTTGAGTCATGTGAGCCCTTTGTAGAGTATGGTGACAGTTCACAGGTGAACTGGTGTTGGGTAACCCATGGGGAATACACAATAATGTAAAAGATATAAATAAAAAATATAAACAAATAAATAAAATAATCAAAACCCCAGGGAAAAAAAACCAGAAACGTAATTCTAAGAATTAAGTAATCTTGATTGCCAACAGAATAATTTCCTGAGCACTATGGTTAAGAACAAAGGCATAGAAATTGATACGTTAAACACTATATTTTTAGCAAATTATCTTATTTGGGAAGACTTTTTGTTGTCACAAAGCTGATCTCATTTGTTTTAAATCACCCTAATGAATTTCCACTGACAATGTCTGAATTGAAGCTATCACCAAGATGGCCCACATTCTGTGACATTACTTTGTTTCCACCCAACCGGTGTATTACAATTCATTCCTGGTACCAACCACCCTAGAAGTTAAGGGCTCATTCCTTTACAAGACTGGCCCCACTTGAGATACCAGTCACACATTTGGGGTTCCCAGGTTCACCCAGACTTCTGGCTGACCAGCTACAAATTTGGGGATTCCCATTTACTACCCCAGTTTGATAACTCACTGGAATATGTCACAGACCTCAGGGAAGTACAGTACTTTTTCTAGTACAGTTTTTATTATACAGGATATAGGTCAGGACCAGCCAAATGAAGACTTACAGGGTCAGGCTTTACAGAGCCCTGAAATGCAGTGCTTTGTGCCTTGCTATGATTTAATATTTACATTATAATTGCTACCAACTAGATTATATGGGTTGGGCATTTTGAGAGGGACATTTGAGTAGCTGTTAGTATATGAGCCAGTCACCATGTATTTATTGGTTTGATGATCTTTTGCCATAGTGGCTCACAGGTGTTTTTTTAGTAAAGTGTAGAAATGTCTTGGTTTTCAGTCTTTATATATACTTTCATACAAATGACTGCTGTTGAATTTCACAAAAATATTGTGTCAAGCTGTAGCCCTGGGTCTTAAAAAGCAAGTTAAAAGGAAAATTCCAACTAAATCGAAATAAGAAATTTTTTAAAAATCATGATGGTGGTGTAAAAGTTAGTGAAAAGAGGACCTCCCTGGTGGTGCAGTGGGTTAAGTTTCAGCACTATGAAGCTATCTGCAGCCACTGCAGCATGAGTTCGATCCCCAGCCAAGGGAGATTCCCATATGGCGCAGCAGACCTCTCCTGCCTCGCCTGCTGCTCCCCTCAGCAGTGTACTTCAGTTGATCCACCTGTTCTGCTCCCTGCTCTGTCTCTGGTGAATCCTCTCACCACCCCACACCTCTGGTCTACACCTAAGTTCTTGTATGCATAGATAAATAAATCTTTTTTAAAAATCAAAATATATAAGGTTATGTATGTGCCAAAATTTTCAAATTATGCCATCTTAGAAGGAATTTCATAATATTGATGTATTATTGGATTCACATTATGATATTTTCACATTATGATATTTTCATAAAATCACACCTATAGAATTGATTAGTATCGTAAAGGGAGATCTAATGTATATACTTTCATAGTAAGCAAACACTGATTTTAGCCCAAAGAGGACTGACTTGGGTAAAAGACAAAATTATTTCTCTTTGATACACTCAGTTTCTATTTCTATTTCAGTGCCCTCCTGTTTTCCTAAGTTGCAGTCTCACCTATAGTTACCTGTTGACCTTTTCTCCCAAAATGTTAAACTCAATAAACATTTGTTGAGCTCTCTCCAGAATACAAATCACTGTCATAACTAAGTCACCGTCCTCACAAACCTATCAGTCTAAAGGAAGCAACAATCAATCACACTAAAATTAAGGTAAAAACAAAAGATTTTAGGCATGAGTGGGATTTCAATACAAGATGGAATTTTCCTAGTTGAATGAAGAGACAGAAAGATTCAGAAGTTTGGAAACGTGTTTGGTGAACCCAGGTGGCTTGGAATGTGGTTGAGGCCACATCAATGAAACTCTAAATCCTATGATGAGGAGTTTGAAGAATATTATTTTTCAGGCAATGGAGACCCACTGAGGGATCCTTCTCTGTGCCTCAAATTTCTCTTCTGTAAGTCCTTCAGGAGAGTACAGACAAAAATTGAACCAATTAAGAGACTGTTGAAATAGTCCAGATGACAAGTGACAAAAACCCACGCACTAAAGAGTGCAGGAAAACCAGAGAGGAGAACAGACTGAATTGAACAATGGGCTGCAGGGCAGAAACGGGAAAAGTTGAAGATACCTTTGGGTATCTAGCCTACTTAACTGGGAAAATAATGTCACTGAATGAAAAGAGGAATTATCTTCATCTGCTCTGGCTGTATTATAAAATATCATAAATGGGTGACTTAAACAACAGACATTTACTTCTCACAGTTCTAGAAGCTGGGAAGTCCAAGATTAAGAGGCCAACTGATTCCATTCCTGTGAGGGCGCTCTTTCTGGCTTGCAAACGACTGTCTTCTTGCCATGTCCACACATGACAGAATCAGGAAGCAAGTTCTATCCCTCAATAAAAAATAGCACCATTTACCATAATTCTAAAACCCAGCATTACAATCACCCTAGGCATCCTCACCACGACTTCCAAGATTCCCGACCTAGCTTCCTGCCTCTTCAGCATCGTTCATTAACATCACATTTCATTCTTGTGAGTCAATAACATTGACATACATATAATTCATGGGTACATCACAATAGTTTAAGGTCCCCTATTCTTACTCATGCTGTTCCCTGTCTAGAATGCTATTTTTCACCCAAGTATATATTCTCCTAATGCTATTCATCTTTCAAGCTTTAGTTCAGGCATCATCTCTTCATGAAAGTGTTGGGACATATCTCAAGGCTGAATTGGGCTGTGATCGTAGGATAAACTGTACCATAGAGTGTTTTTTGTTTAATTTGTCCGCCTTTTCCATTAGAGTGTTAATCCTTAAGAACAGGGATTCTGTTTCATTAGGCTTCTACTTCCAACATCTAACAGCATGTGGCACGTGATTGCGGATCTAAAGAAAGCCAGTGTGTCCAGTGAGTTAATTAACTGACTTCTCAATACTCAGATAAATGTTCTTGGGTGATAATACACAAAACAACACCCTTGAGTGTTTGGCTCCTCTCACTTGGGCTGCACTGGTTATTGAAAGGTCTGTTTAAAGGGCCATGTCTATATTGGCCAAAGGAGGTTTGGACAAAATTTCTAAATATAATTCCTCTCAAGAAACATGATCTATTTTTTAAAACAACCCTGTAGACCAGTTTCAGGAAAGCAAAGTACAATAGAGCCTCTTCTCATGAACATCTTGCCGAGTATCTCTGAAGAAGATGGAAGAAGGTTTATTCAAAATTAAAACACTGGCAAATGAGATGCAAAGATGAATTTTGTAGACGTGGATAAATAGGAAAGGATGCTGAATCCTTAAAGGGAACATTTGAGCTTGACACTAAAACATAGATAAACCGTGTTGCTGAAAGAGAATAAATGTGACCAAAGAGATAAGCAGGAAAAATGACTTGGGCTTAAAAACCCAGGAGACATTAAATTAGAAACTTGTTCAGACTGTACTGTATTTTCTTTGAGAATGCATGTTCCTAACCCCAGGGCTATTTTTCTTGAACACCCACTGCGAATGAGGTGTTGTTCAGCTGTGTCTAACAAAACACCAGTGTAAATCAGCCAGTAGGCATGGCCAAAGGATCAGTACAACAACAATTAATCAGGCTTTCCTTTCATTCTCCTTCCCAGGGGTTAAAAAGTTGCACATATCATGGATAATAAATTGAAATATGCTATACATCTGCTAGGTCCAGAAGAATGTGCAATAAAACATAACAGGTCAAAATTATTTGGCCACTTATATTATTTTCTGAAGAATTTTCAAACACAACCAATCTAAAAATAAATGTTTAAAATAAACTGTTATCAATTTTAAAAATAAAAGTTACTTTTTAAAAAAAAGTTAGTTACTCTATAATTTTGAAGAAATAAAGGGTCTATTAATTGCACAAACTTTAATTTAGCAAAACCTCATGGTGACATCTGTTCAGCATCCTGCAAAAAAATATACTCCATAACAACAGGATGAGCAGCCTGTTGTAGGAAAACCTACATAAAGGGAAGATTTGTTGGGACTCATGGAAATAATGATAAATGAAATCTTGAATAAGAACTAGGAAATTGAGAGAATTCCTGATTTTTCATTTGCTTGGAGATAAGTAACACGCAAAAAACACCCTTATATTTTCTAATACATTTGTGGGACTTTTTCACATTTCATAGTTGATTATAATTCAGTACACTTCTTCCATTTAAAACCTAACATTTTTGAGTATGACTATATACCAGGAATTAGATGAATCAAAAGATCTGATGAGATGCTCTCAAAGAACTCACCCTAGTAATGTAAAATTACATGTACTAAATTACCAAAAAAAAGATCCATTTCAATGAGAGGAATTATCTCTCCAGCTTGCTGTTCTGTAGGACAACCAATTAAAGGATAACTATTTATTTTTTATTGAATTTATATTGGCTAACATCATTGTTTCCATAATAGAAATGGAGGGTCATTATTGCCATAGTGAGGGATAACTTAAGATGGAAAAGAAGAGGATAGGCAGTCCTAGAAGTGGGAGCAAATGATTTATCTGACAAACTAGATTATTAGCCCATTGAGGGCAGACACTGCCTTTTACGTCTTTATATAATTTATAGTTCATGGTAAATTTTCAATTACAAGTCTTCGTTAACCACCAAAGATACTTCTGCTTTGATGAGTCAGGTGAGTTGGAATTTGAAAATTTGATGTATCTGGAGAAAGAGGATTAAAGACGACAATAAGAAGGAAAATCTTCAAAAGCTAAAAATAGCAGTTTTTAATATATTTTAAGGAGAAAAATAGGAAGGCAGAGGTAGCCATAATTCTGAAGCCAGATATTGCTTCCAACCACATGACTCATGTTGCTTATAACTTACTGCCACTAACTACCATGAGTACATTTGAACTCTACTTCTCAAGAACTCAGAATGTGGAAGGCAATTCTTACGGTGAATGCCAAAAATCTTTGGCATGTGATTGGCTATAAGAGAAAGAAATATAATAAGGTTTAAAATAATTTTAATCTTGAAAAATATAGTATATATACAGAATGGAAATACTACTCAGCAATCAAAAAAGATAAACTCATGCCATTTGCAGCAACATGGATGAATCTGGAAGGGATTATGATCAGTTAAATAAGTCAGAAGGAAAAAGAAAAATATTGGATGGTTTCACTAATAGCTGGAATATAGGGAAACTGAACAAAGGACCAGGAAAAAGGCAAAACTTACAGGCAAACTATAGATCTGAGGCACACAGCAGGGAAGGGAGAGGACTAGGGGCCAAAACAAGGGAGGGAAGAGCACAACAGACTATGGTGATGTGGTAGTAGGAGAATTATGGGGACTACACCTGAGGGGAGAAAGCAAATATTGTACAAAAATGAACACTGATGTAAGAAAATTTTAAAAATAAATCAATTTTAAAATAAAATAATTTTAATCTTGAGTACAGTTGAGAGATTGAAGTTTTATTACTGGAGAAAGGAATAACAAAAGAAAGGAAAAAATAAAAGTAATGGAATAAGAAGATAAGGAAGGAAAAAAAGAATATTATGAAAAATACTAAAGAGCTTCAAATATTCTATCACTTGGGTTCAGACACCCACCAAAATTCCAGTTCAGATTAACTATCTCTGTGATATTATCACTAATCACCAAAGATTTGGACAATAAGTATAAGTTAAGATGCATAGGAATTTACATAAGCTACACATTGGTCTTCAAAAAATAGAATTATTCATTTCTGTTATTTATGATTTGAGACGCAAGGTTGTTTTGACTTTCTAGTTTAATATGTGTATGTGCTTCCTTGAGATTATTCTCTATTGCACCTTCAAGCTACCATTAACTTCAGGCACTCATCATTATCAATCAGGTTAACAGAAGCTATTGTCCAGAGGGGAACCAGAAGAGGTGGAGTTTCTGGGTCCCCTTGGAAGACTAGAGAGTGTGTATGTTCTACAATAATGGTGAGCATGTTTTCATCTGAACATTACTGAAATTTACTCTATAAAATACCTTCCAGATTAGGTATAATTGTCAGTGCTCAGTAATACACAAAGGTAATAGATTGTTAGAGCAATTCTGTGAAGGACAGATCCTTGGTCTATGCAAGTGTGATATAACAAGTAGGCACAAAATTTGAGAGGTAGGCCACTTAACTGCCAGTCCACTCCTCATCTCTTTGAAGGTTATTTTAATTGAATCCTCACTGCTCAGAGAACAATCTGGTTCGTCTTCAAGTAGAAACTGCTTTTGTTTGGTTCTTCAATTGTTTTTGAGAGCATATGAGCCTTTTTGTTATTTTTTTTTAAGTAACTGTTATCATAAAACATGCCCCTTTCCTGTATTTTCAACTCAATCTATAAGTCTATGAAAAAAGATGCAAATGAGGAAGTTATTTCATTAATCTCCATTTTCCAGAGCAAAATAATAGACTGGGTGGGAGTGTGGTCTCTGTATGACTCCATCCATCAGATGATAGTTTATAGAATGAAAAAGGACAAATATTAATATTATCCTGATTTTTTTTCTGTTTCTCAATGAGAATTAAATGTTTCTAAAGATATTTTTAAAGGCTTTGTGCAAACCAAATCATTTCAATTAAATCATCCAGGTAATGAGAGTCCAAAAGAAAAAAGAATCTAGTTGTTTCTTAAGTATTCTTCATAGTTAGCCTTACCAAAATTAAATACTTTATAAATGTAACCATCTTGCTGCAGAGATTTTCATGCAAGCAACAAATATAAATGAAACACTCACCAGAGGGCCATCAATAGGCATAAAAATACTGTGCAGTGGTTGACAGATTAAAGATAGTCCTTTAAAAACAGTATCTAAGCAGTTTTCATATATCTGAACTGCATTACAGTATTCATCTTCCATTTCCCAATTACCACTCAATTCAATCAACAGCCCATCAAAAACTATAAAGGATCTATTGATTTCCAGGCATCACTCTAAAATGATTTGCAGAGTCCATTATGTTGAAGCTGGTGAGGGGCCGTTGTTTCTGTGCCCCCCAACAGCACTTCCTCATCAGCCTGCACCACAAGAACACAGTGGTGATGAGGGATGCTGGCAGTGCCCTTGGAACTTCACTGAGCTCCAAGATGCCCCACAAAAAATGGTTTTGACCCAAAATGGATCTAACATTTCTCTATCTCCCTTAGATAGCAGTGTTTGAATGAGGGAAAAGGACATTCATTTTTTTTCTTAACCCACAGAATTAACTTCAAAAGCCAGGGGGACCGTTGCACAGGGCAAGTGGTAAATAAATTCTTGATTTAGAGTCAGAGAGTCTGAGAGACCTTAGAGATGACTTAGGCAAGTGCTTCCCCAGTTTTTGATGTTCAAACCCCTATGTTGAGAACAGTGATTTAAGACTCTCATCATTTTTGCATGGTGTATTATAAAGGGTTAACTTTAAAAAATTCATTTAAAAATCGTTCATTGGGATCTTACTATATGCTGTGCACTGTGCTAGATTCCAGGAAGTCAGAAGTTTGCAAGATCCACAGGGTCCCTGCCATATAAATTCTTAATAAACAAAAAAATCAGTGCTTTGATAGAAGTAGCAACTCACAAAACAATTTCTCTAGTTCTGCTCTTTCTTCTCACAACAAAACAGAGTTTCTAATACTTAACCATTTTCCCTATATGCCATGCTGGCACCTCAAATTCAACGTGTTAAAAAAGCAAGTTGTATACTTTTGGATTAATGTCTTTATGTCCTTTGGGTAGATTCCCAGAAGTGTTATTACTGGATCATAAGGAAGCTCCATTTTTTAGCAAGTTGAGGAACCACCATACAGCTTTCCATAGTGGTTGGACCAGTTTGTATTCCCACCAGCAATATAGGAGAGTTCTTTTTTCTCCACATTCTCACCAACATTTGTTGTTACCTTTTTTTTTTTTTTAATGTGTGCCATTCTCACTGGTGTGAGGTGGTATCTCATTGTGATTTTGATTTGTATTTCCCTGATTATAAGTGACGTTGAACATATTTTCATATATCTGTTGGCCATTTGCATTTCCTCTTTGGAGGATACATGCACCCCTATGTTTATTTCATCACTGTTCACAACAGGTAAGACATGGAAACAACCCAGATGCCCAATAATAGATGACTGGATCAAGAAGATGTGGTATAGGGCCTCCCTGGTGGCGCAATGGGTTAAGCACAGTGCCATGAAGCTGTCGATGCCCAGCAGGGGAGATTCCCACAGGGTGCAGCAGACCTCTCCTGCCTCGCCCTGCTGCTCCCCTCAGCAGTATACTTCAGTTGATCTGCCTGTTCTGCTCCCCACTCTGTCTCTGGTGAACCCTCTAACAGCTCCATACCTCTGGCCTGCACCCCAGCTTGTATGCAAAAATAAATAAATCTTTAAAAAATAATAAAATCATTAGGGGCAGAGGACTACAGTAGTTCTATATGTCACATAGAATGCTGAGTATTTTTTTCTATCTTCCACTATTAAAAAAGAAGCCGAAGTGATGGTATGAGAAAGAGCAATCCATTTGGTTACACCGTGGTAATATTAACATAGATGACCTTAAAGAGACATTTGACCCGTAGGGTCTCAAAAGCACCACAGTTGTTAGAGATTCTAATTCACATTAGCTTCAGAGCTGAAGATGACAACAGGACAACTGCACGGACCTGACATTTGTGCAGTGCTTTACAGTAGAGAATGAAGCTTGCTTATTAAGTGACTTAGGGTAAGTGCCTTGCTCTAAAATGAAGTGGAAAGAAAATACAAAATTGTCTATGTAAAAAAGAGAAAAAAACTACCTGTAATCGCTGGGTAGTGGGAAAATGCCTTGCTGTTTTTTGTGCATTTTGTTTTTAAAATTCCTACAGTGACTATGCAACGGTCTATAACTTCAAAAACTATCTTCAAGTGCCTTCACTTCAGCAAGCGCTCACGTATTCTGTATGAATTAATATCCTTGTTGAACTAATGAAAACAGCCTCAGGTAGCAGAGGTAGTGACTCGCCCAGTGTTTTAATATCCTTTACTTATCACATTTGCCAGCGTTCCGTGACTCCGCCTGACAGCCCCACACGGACATGCCAGAGAAAGGAAGTGAGTGAGAGCAACAGCTGAGGGAAGAGAGGTGGAGGAGTCTGTGTGTTTTATTCATGATTCTGACGAACTGTAAGAGAGTCGGTGACACGTGCCCACCGCAGCCTCTTGAGATCAGTCGCTGAGGCATGCACTGTCCTAGAGATCAGAACGCTCCCAGGAGTTTGGTTTCGGTGATAAAAGACTCCAGCTACTTGTTCCAATGTTAAAGGAAAGCAAAAGGAACACACGTCACTGGCTGCTCGCTTACCGACAGCAGGCTGCTATGATTCATTATTTTGGCAAGCCTATCAGATAGCAATGTTTTATTTAGAAGTTTTGTATAGTTTAGCAAGAGGCGGAGGTCATGTGTCACAGGACCCACAGGGCACAGCACGTAGGTTTTACAAATGTGTCCAAATCAATAATGTCTGATTCCCTTAATGTAAGCATATGATAAGGGAAAATAACTGTTGTGATATTTAAATCTAGATGCCATAACTGGAAAAACGTGAACCCTTGCATGTTTATTAAATAGATCCACCTTTTGATCTGTCACATTCCACTAACTGCAAGGCACTTCTAAATACAAATGTCAGTTCTTAAAGGAAATGATGAAATTATTTACCACTGTATCCACACAGATTGAGAAAAGCAAGATTATGCAAGAATTACTGGCATTGAGGAGATGAGGTCTTTTTTTTTCCTCCCTGAGAAAAAATATAGCTCCAGTGGCATTCAAACTTTGATCACCATCAAAATTGATAATTATATTAACCAGTTCTGATTAGAAGTTTCCAATATCAAATTTTTATAAGAGAGTAGGGGCGGGGGGAGAGGGTCTGTTATGTCAGTTGCATATGAAACTTACTTTTTCTGCATTGCTGACCATAAAGACGAGACTAATACTAAAGAACCCATCAGACTTGTCAGTTTAAACTCAATTTTTTTCTGTCAGCAAGTATATCATGAGGTATCACATGAGTACATACTGTGACGTTAATTCAAGATACTTGATGCTACTTTGTGGTTATTTTACTAATTTTTATAATTCATTATATACAATTGCTTTTTCTTATTATTAAAAAAACCATGCTTATAAAATAACTCAAAAAAGAAATAATATAGAGTAGAAAATTAAAGCCCCATCCTGCCAAATTACACTTGCCATTAATGATTTTATGTTCATTTTGTATAACAAACCTGTTTAAGATCACAAAGACAAATTTAGATAAAATTGGCATTCCTTAATATTTTTATTATTATTATTATTTTATTTTTATTATTATTATAATTGGTATTTAACACTACATTAGTTTCAGGCATACAACATAATGATTTGATGACTGTATCTATAATGAAATGATCAAATGATCACCACAAGTCTAGTCCATCATCATACATAGTTAGACATCATTTTCCTGTGTAAGATCCCTCAGCAACTTTTAAAAATACAATACAGTATTAACTAGAGTCACTATGTTGTATATTAAATCCCCAGGCCTGTTTTATAAATGGAAGTTTGTACTTTTTAACCTCCCCTTGACGCATTTTGTCCACCCCCTGCCTCTGGTAACCAACAGTCTATTCTCTGTATCTGCACATGTGGTTGTTGTTTAGTTGTGTTAGATGTCACATGTAAGTGAATTTGTCTTTCTGTCTCACCTATGTCACTGAGTGTAATGCTCTCAAGCTCTATCCATGTCACTACCAACGACAAGATTCATTTTTTTTGTGACAGGCTAAGAGTTCATTAAACATATAAAAATTACAATATATACATATATGTGCACATATGTTGCATTTTCTATATCCATTCATCAGTGGATATAGACCTTGGCTATTGTATATACCTTGGCTATTGTAAACAGCGTCTCAGTGAACAAAGAGGTACATAAATCTTTTCCAGGGAGTGTTTTCACATTTTTCAGATAAATGTTCGGAAGTGGGTTTGCTGGATTAAATGATAATTTTGTTTTGTTTTATTTTGTTGTGGATCCTTCATACTTTTTTCTATACTGACTGCAACAATTTACACTCCCATCAACATTGTATAGGGGCTCCCTTTTCTCCACACCTTGCCATATTTCCCATTCCCTATCTTTTTTTTGATGAGAGACATTCTAACAGGCATAAGATGGTATCTCACTGTGATCTGAGTTGCATTTCCCTTATGATTAGTAATGCTGAGGACCTTTTTAATGTACTTGTTGGTAATCTGTATGCTTCTTTTGAAAAATGTCTATCCACATCTTCTGCCCATTTATTAATTGGGTTGTTCTGTTGGGTCTTTTATTGTTGTTATCATTCAGTTAAAAGAGTTTAAAGCTGATATTTTTACTTCTGCTTCTGACTTAGCAGGTAACTTTAAACATGTCCAGAACAAGTCATCTGTCTATCAGAGGAAACAAGTAAATTGTTACTTTTCATCATTCAACAAATATAGATAATAAAGACCCTATGGAGAACACTTAGGTGTGTCTCCCCAAACTATCTGTTATTGCTGTAACTTTATCCTATGAGATTAATTTGGAATATGTAAGAAATTTTTCCAAAAAATCATATAACACTGATAATTACCATGTATCAAGTTGAACATTTTGCATATGGTGTTTTATTTAAATTTCCTTACTCCCTTTGGGTAGGAACTATTGTTATTTCCCTATTACAGTAGAGAAAACAGGGACCCAGAAAGATGAGCGACATGCTCAAACCAAGGTCCTAGAGTTAGAAGGGATCATGCTCAGCGAAATAAGCCAGAAAGAAAGAAACAAATATGGAATGGTTTCACTTATTAAAGGAATTTAGGGAACCCAAATAAGAACGAAAGATTCAGTGAGGGAGGGGGATCATAAGGGTTCAAAATGGGGGAGAGAGGAGCACAAGGGACTGGTTCACGGGTGAATCAGTGGTGGGTAACCCACGGGGAATACACTATAATGCAAAAGATACAAATAATAATAAATATATATATTAAAAAAAAAAACCCAGAGCTGCCTTACTCCAAGTCCTGCCCTCCAGCAGTTCTGGAGTGTGGGCTTTCAGTAGGGAGAGGATCAAGCCTTACCAGGTATTAACATTTTAATGTAAATCAGAGGAGTGCAAAGTAACGGTCCATAGTGAAAGCTGGTGAAGGGACATGGTAATGTGGTCACCGGGCAAATATTGATTTGGTGGCCCTAACCACCTTCAGGGAAAGGAGACTCCAAGAGGAGGGAGAAAGAGATGAAAGAACTCACAATTATTTAACCTATTTCACAATGTCATCTCAGGACAAGTTGTTCTGTGTAAAATTCTCCACTAAAAATCATTCCATGGTGGCACAATAATTTTTCCATACTAGATGCATAATAACAAATTACTGAGTGGTCAAGCCAATTTAGTGTATTAGTCAGGGTAACAAAGACAATTTCATCAGCTACATTTCTTTCCTTAATGTTTCCTAAACACTTTTGAGGATTCATAGTAATCCTCAATTTTGAAATATATATTTTGCAGAGACCAGTAATTTTTTTTCCTTCTCAAATGTTTAAGTCACATTACATAGGTAGCTGAGAGAAAAAAAATAAAACAGATGATAGTGTGGGAAATATTTATGCTATATAATCCAAAACAAAGCCTAAAACTATTCTGTCCAATGTGGTAGCACATGTGGTTATTTAAACTAAAATTAATGAAAAGTAAAGAAAATTTAAATTTCAATTCCTCAGTCAGATGAGCCACAGTTGCCAGGTGTCTCACTCACCAGGTGTGTCTGGCTGCTCCACAATGATCACTCAGCCCAGAAATAGACCATTTCCATCATTCTAGAAACGTCTACTGGACGATCTAGAAACACAGCCAAGAGGCCCTGGTGTTCATGTAGGTAATTAACCTGATGAAAGGGGAGAAATAATAGGAGACAATTTAAGAATAAGAAGAGTCACTTAACAATCCCTATTTGGTGAAGGAAAAAAAAAAAAGAACAAGACAACAGCATCACTAACATTGTTAAATTGCTATCAAGGGTGACGTCATCAACATGGCGGTGAAGGGACGCTAGTATCAACTCTCCCAAAAGAAAAGCTGCCTATAAAGAGACATCAGCCAAACCCAGAGAAGATCCAGAAATGCTACATAAATTTAACACCCTCACGGGTGAGTAGAACTTGGAAAGAAGCTAAAAAGACTGATTAAGGAGAAGAAAGAACCACCAGATCCCCTCTCCCCTCCCCTCAACACAAAAC
>PVIJ01013054.1:0-46827 GCA_004024925.1 Scalopus aquaticus | reverse complement strand
GTGAAGGACAAGATAAACAGATGGGATTACATCAAAATAAAAAGCTTCAGAACAGCAAAAGAGACATTAACCAAAACTAACAGACACCCTACCAACTGGGAAAAGATTTTTGCACACAATACATCTGATAAAGGACTAATAACACAAATTTACAAGGAACTCACACAACTCAACAAAAACAAAGCCAACAACCCAGTCAAAAAATGGGCAGAAGAGCTCAAAAGGCACTTCTCCAAAGAAGAAAAGCGGATGGCCAACAGATACATGAAAAAATGCTCAACATCACTTATAATCAAGGAAATGCAAATCAAAACCACTATGAGATACCACCTCACACCTGAAATGGTTATCTTGAGGGAGGTAGCTGGGATTGGACAAGGAACTATTCTTTCCATTATTCTGGTATTCTTTCTACTATTTTTTTTTAAAGAGGCTATATGCATCTATTACTTTTATTTTAATTAAAATTCCACAAAGGAATTTGCCACAGGAATTGAAGCAGATTATCAATTTAAGGGCACTTAAAGCATAGATTAATAGCTGTAAAAACATTTTCATTTACTGAGTGTTTCCCCAAGGGAGAGTGAATATTATATCAAAGAAATCAACTTTATAATGAATATTTTTGAATAGTAACAATGTCCAACTTTTAATGACTTTATTTTTAAAAAGAGTACTCATGGTTAGTGGAAGTCAAAGCACTTTGGAGAATTTTCAAAAGGAAGCTTTCTCTTGTGTAGTATTTCAGAAGCAAATCTGTTGGCCAAATGAACGGGACTCTTAAGGGTCCAAGCATCGCTTTGGGTAACACAGTACTTAATTAAATAGAAATAATTCTTGTTTTAAGGTCATCATCCCAGTGTGTGAGTTAAAAATTCCAAATATGCCTTGCTGTCAAAGTTTAGAAAGAAGCGCTCATCTCCTAGTGTTATTTCATAGCAGTTCTGCAGCCTTCTTCACCTGGTAAACACATACTCAGATTTCAGGGCTCAACTCACATATTCTTAGTGTCTCTCACAGCACCATACCCTTGTGCCCATTACTATGTTGTTTATGTGTTTATTCCACCTAGACCTCGATGCTAGTGTTAGTCATCCAGTTAATGGGCTGGGGATGGAGAGACAAATCCTCTGCTGCCAAGATCCGTTTTGCATGTATCAAATACTCAGAGCATTGGTTCATTTTTAAAAAATGCATTAGGAGACAAGGCTATAAAGAAAGATGTAGCCAAAGAAAAGTGAGAACAGAAAAATATTAAATTGTCAGCTAGTGAAGTTGCACAGAGAACATTTTCACATTCTCTCCATTTCCTACTTTCCTCTCTCCTTAATGTTCTCATCTCCCTTCTTCAGTCTTTACTACTTAATTCCAAAAAAGGATTTGACATGATACACACTAAAACATATATAAGTATGAAACAGAGTAGCATAGAGTAAGACCACTGTACCACAGTCAGGAAAATGCATTCATTATTGTAAAAGTATTTATTCATCACCCATGTGCCAGGCAATGTGGCCTCAGGGATGAGGGAGGTATTACCCTGACTGTGTGGAGGTTACATTAGGTTACATTCTAGTGGGAAAAAAGTGTTTCACCGTTGAACAGTAACTTTTGTTCTAAGGTTTCAAAATGCAAAGACAAAAGGAAGCCACGTTAAGATAAGTTATATCCATTTTGCATAATAAAATGTTTCGGAGAAGCTTGATATTCCCGCCAGATGTGTACAGCAAGATTAAATGAGAGGCTGCATATGGCATGAGAGCACAGATAAATTTTAATTTCTTCATAGAAGACATTAAATAATGTTTCCACAGTGGCTGTGTGAAAATATTGACTAAACTTTATGAGGACCTGAAGCCTGGGCACAGGGTAAGTCTCCCAGAGCGTGGGAAAGAAGGGAGACCCTAATTGACTGAAATTAGGTTTCTGCCACTCCCATGGAATGGGACTTAAAATAGAAATTAAATTAATAGAGAAAATAAAAGTGTTGCATTCCTCAGTTTGTAGACTGAGTCATCCCAATGCGTGTGGGGGCTCGTCTGGTTTTGCTGCAGGGATTCTCGTGCAGGATGTAATATCTGCACTGTGGGCTGATTACAGACACTAGAACCACAGCCAAGTCATTTGAGCAAAGGCCCCATAGTGAAGAAGAATCAGGGAGCAGAGACAATGTGGGCTCTTGGAATGCATTTCCAAAGAACTGTTTTGAGATTGAGTTTGCAGCAAGAAGGAGGCTTTAAATTCCCTGGCCAGACACAGTGTAATCAGAAGACAAAAAGGACAGAATGTAACATTTAAGTCTTGTTAGATTTTGGTGATGATATTAAATGGTTTGATTCCAAGGAGTATACCCAGTTAATGAACATCACCAATGTAACAGAATCCATCTTTCGTTTTACTGCTGATAGCTTTTAGCCCTCACTCCTTCTTCTACCCTTCTTCTGGGAAAAGTGATAAGAAAATGTGGGTGCACTCTCCTTTGATGCAGGAAAAAGTTCACCTTATGTGTGGAACCTGCTATTGGCCTCCTAACCATCATAAAACCCCAGTCTCCTTTCCCTACTCAAGAGCTCCCCAATAATGCAGGGGGCCAGAAGAAAGCGACAAACTTACAAATTTATAAGAAAGTAAAACTCAATCCAATGAACAGCAGAAAAGGGGTAGAAATATCAATTAATATGCTTAGTAGGAAGCAAAATAAGATGGGACAAGTAAACACAAATAAATCAGACCGTATAATAATAAATACAAAGGAATTAAATTTCTCTGTTAACTGAGAGGGAATTTAGAATGAGTAAAATACCATAATCCTGTTATTTAAAAGAAACACATCTTTTAAAATATGTGAAGAAGATGGACGTAAAATCATGGAAAAATATGTATTAGGCAAATGGGAAAGAAAAAAAGTGGGGTGGTAATATACCAAACAAAATTGAATCCAACGTTAACACATTAACTGGAATCAAAAGAGGGCTGTTTCATATAGTGTATTTTATATGTGCAATCAACTTAAAGATGGAATGACCTTGGACTTTTTTTTGGGCACCAAATTGCATAGCTTCCAAACATAAAATGAGAATTAAAAAATGGGTAGAAACACATTTTAGATGGCCACAGATAATTGTATCTAACAGTGCTCTCCAATAAACTGTAATGCAGGTTATGAATGTGAATCATACGTGCCATTTGCAATTTTCTGGTAGATCCATTTTAAAAAGTAAAATGAAACAAGGGAAATTAATTTTGCTAATACATTCTGTTTAACCAAGTATAACCAAGATATCCTTTCAACATGTAATCAAATTTTAAATACTAAGATAATTCATTCTATTCTATTTGTACTATGGTTTAGAAATCCACTATGCATTTTATACTTATCGCACATCTCATTGTGGACAAACCACATTTCAAGAGCTCAATAGCAACTGTAGTTGGTGGCTGCCATATTGGACAGGTCAGGTATATCGTATACTATACCCCTGTATCAAAGGTGCAATACAGATCACATGTGCCTTGGGAAATTAGGAAGAGGCAGAGACTAATGGACACTGATGTTGTCAGGCTGAGGAACTCTTTATGGAGTTTATTTAGGATGAGATTTAAAATTAGGATGGGTGGAAAGGAGGTGAGACTAGGCCATTCCACAGTAAAAGCCTTTGGGAACACTGAGAGTGAGGAAAGAGGGAAGAAAAGGGAGGAGTCCAAGAACAAAGGGAACAGAATCAAGAATCAATCTAGTGTATAATTTGCTGAGAGCAGCACAAAGACTGCACACTGGCATCATAACTGTTGTTTCTTTTGGTGTGGACAACCCGGTCCAGATTTACCCACAGCTCCTTGATTTGCCTCCCCACCGTGAATATAAACAGCAAGGCCAGCCTGGATTGCATGTATAACATGTTGATCATCAATAACTGCTTTAAAATTTTCAGATTTGTCCTTCATGCCACAGCCTTTGATCTGTGGGTCTCTGGGTAGGTGTGTGTGTATGGGGGTGGGGGAGAATGTCCTCACAAAATAAAACCAGTATTTTCAGAATTCTACTCTGCTGCTTTCAAACTATTTCCATCAAACCTCTCATTCATTTTGATTTATTTCTATCCATAAGCAGACTAACACTTCTCTATGCTTTTATTGTTCTTCAAGAATAGGCCTTCTATTGGAGGAAAATAATGTCTCTAGGACCACCACTTTGCTCAATGCAGATCTTCATTAATCTGCAGCCACAGAAGAGGCTTTTAGCAGCGAGCACTTTGGATGGGAATTGAATTTGATATTGCATTATGGTTGTAGGGCGCCTCACAATAGACTGTGTTCTTTTCTGTGTCTGAGCACAATCAGAGAGACCCAATTAAATAATTTGGTGCAATAATGGAGAACAAAAGAGTATGAGGGCTTAAAGTGAGGGCTTCAGCATTTGTATTCTCCCTTTTCTGTATCATGTTAATTAATTTGCCTCAAAACCAAAAGAAAGGACACAATATAGAACAGCATAGCTCATCTACAACATGTAGCCACTTTCAATGCAGATACCATACCGAATGGGCTCTTAAGAAAAGGCCTGTGTTCCCTAGGGCTGCCATAATAAAGCGTTCCAAACTGGGTGAACTAATACAACAGGAATTATTCTCCCCCAGTTCTGGAGGTTAGAAGTCCTAAATCAAGATGTCATCATGGGCAGATCATTCAGACTCTTGAGTAGATTCTTCCTAGTCTCTTCCAGCTTCTGAGGGAGCCAATCATCCTTGGGGTTCCTCGACTCCCAGCTGTGTGGCTCCAATCTCCTCCTCTGTGGTCATGAGATCTTCTCCCTGTGTGTCTCTGTCTTGCTCTTTTTCAAAACTGAGGCATCATTGACATAAAACATTATGTTCGTTTCAGTGATTTGATATTGTATCTATTGCAAAAATGAGCATTACTAGTAGCCTAGTGACACCAATCCCCTCAAATAGTTCCCAAAATACTCTTTTTCTTGTGAAGAGGACTTTTAGGATGTTCTCTTTTAGAAACTTTGCAACATACCATACAGCGTTATTAACTATAGTCACCAGGCTGAACATTACATCCCTGGACTTGTTTTATGAGTGACCTTCACTCATTTCACCCACACCCACACCCCACCCCAGCCCTGACAACTTCCAATTTGTCCTCTGCATCTCTGAACTGTATTTGTTTGTTGTCTTTTAGCATTTTATTGTTTATTTTCTTCAGCATCTACATGGAAGTGAGATCATATGGTATTTGTCTCTTATTTCACTTAAAGTTGCGCCCTCCAGGCCCATCCATGTGGTCGCAAATGACAACGTTTTATTCTTTTATTCAACTGAAGAATACTTCGCTGGGTGTAGACAGGCCCCGTGTTCTTATCCATTCATCCATAGATGGACACTTAGATTGTTTCTGCATGCGGCTATTATGAATAATGCTGCGGGATCGCTCTATCACATGGCAGTTTTATTTTTAACTTTTTGAGGATCCACCATACTAATTTCCATAGTGACTGCACCAATTTACACTTCCGCCAACAGTGGACAAGGGTTCCCTTCTCTCCACATTTTTGACACTTGTTACTATGTCTGTTTGAGCATAGCCTTTCTCACCAGAGTGAGGTGATAGCTCATTGCAGGTTTGATTTCATTTCCCTGATGATTAGTGATGATGTGGAGCCCCTTTTCCTCTCCCGCTGGCCATCTGCACGCCTTCTTTGGGGAGAGGGGTTTTCCCATGTTCTGTTTTAATTGGAATTTAATTTTTTTAAGGATTTATTTATGCATATAAGAACTGGGGGTAGGCCAAAGGTTTGGGAGGGTGAGAGGATTCACCAGAGACAGAGTGGGGAGCAGAACAGGTGGATCTACTGAAGTACACTGCTGAGGGGAGCAGCGGGGAGACAGGAGAGGTCTGCTGTGCCATGTGGGAAGCTCCCTGGCTGGAGATCGAACTCGTGCTGCAGTGGCTGGTGATAGCTTGACAGCGCTGAGACTTTAACCCCTGTGCAACCAGGGAGGCCCATATTTATTTATTTGTTATTGATGTGTATGAGCTCGTTACATATTTTGTATAATAGCCCCTTATCAGGTATATGATTTGAAATCTTTTCTCCATCAGTAGGTTGCCTATTCACTTGGTTGGTGATTTCCTTTACTGTGATGAAATTTTTAGTTTAGCTTATTTTTGCTTCTGTTACTTTTGCCAATTTCTCCTTTGTAAGGACACCACTCCTACTGGATTTGGGTCACCCTCCTGACCTCATTTTAAGTTGATTTCATCTGTAAAGAACCTGTTTCCAATCACAACCACTGGTCCCTGGAGTTAAGATTGCATCATATCTTGAGTGGGGAGGAAGGGCAGAATTCAACCCATATCACTGATCAACAGTGAGATCGTTACTGACTTAAAAAGACCCTAATCTGTAGTATCTTGGTGTGCTGAACATGAATATAAGCCTGAAAATTTTTTATTGGCTCTCAGTTTAAAGATTTTTCATATAATTCATTTTATATGTTTCACCATGTAAATTTATCCAGTAGGACTGCAACACCATCCTAACTCAGCCTAGAATTATGTAATATTGCATCACATTGCATAATATCATCACACATCATCCAGAGTTGATTGCATCATTTTCTGATACAATGCAATACTACTGCCAGGCGGCTACTGAAGTAAGCTGACATCAGCAGTGCACTATAGAAAGCCCTGTTGGAAAGGTTGAGCATTGAAAATATTTCAGACCTTGTGCAAGACAGTTTAAGCTACTGTTCCATAGAACTGTTATGATTTTATCCATTTAGGCACAATGCAGAACAGTGATGCCTCGAAAGCGCATTAATAGCGTGGACAATTTCTGCTCTATTTGTGAGGAAGTGACATTTGCCAACCAGAAGAAAAGTATCACTTCTCAAGTGAAGGCTTATCTTTACTTCAGATGCAAGGTTGGTGACCAAGACAAGCCTTGGGCCCTGCATAGATGGTGTGCTACATATACAACACAGCTCTCACAGTGGTTAAATGGCAAAAGACCATCAATGCCATTTGCAGTCCCCATGGTTTGGAGAGAGCCAAGCAACCACATAAAAGACTGTTACTTCTGCTTGGTTCCTCCTCTTTCTGGCAAAATAATGAAGCAAAAGAAGTCAAGAATAGTCTACCCAAACATTCCTTCTGCATTGAGACCAGTTCCACGTGGTGAGGGACTTCCTATTCCAGAACCTCCAACAGAATATCTCTTGATTCATCTGATGAGGACAAGGGTGAGCCCACCTGTTCTGCTCCTGTTCCATCAGCATGCAGAGATCCAGACTTTCACTGTGGTGCATTATCAACCCCACACAGACTAACATAGGAGGTACTAAATGACCTGGTTCGTGATTTGGACTTATCCAAGAACAAGGCAGAATTGCTAGGATCAAGACTCCAACAATGGAATCTTCTAGAAGAAGATGTCACAATTACTTTCTATCGAAAGCGCCACCAGCAGTTGGAGCCTTTCTTCAGAAAGGAAAGTACTCTGGCATGCTGTTCTGATATTGAGTGCCTTTTAATGAATGCCTTTGAAATCACTCATGACCCACAAGAATGGAAACTATTTCTAGACTCTTCGAAACTGAGTTTTAAGTCTGTGCTTTTGCACAATGGAAACCGTCTTCCATCTATTCTATTCCTGAACAGCTGTACAAGAGACAAGCGAAGAAATCTAAGACGTAGGGCCTCCCTGGTGGAGCAGCGGTTAAGCGCTGCGCTGTGAAGCTGTCGGCAGCGGTGATGCGAGTTGGATGCCTGGTCAGGGAGATTCCCACTTGGCGCGCAGACCTCTCCTGCCTCACCCGCTGCTCCCCTCAGCAGTGTATTTCCAGCCATCTGCCTGTACTGCTCCCCACTCTGTCCCTGGCATGCCCTCTAGCCACCCCACGCCTCTGGCCTGTACCCCAGCTTGTTGGCATAAATAAATAAATCTTTTAAAAAAAATCTAAGAAGTAGTCTATGACTTGATTTTTTATAGATATTAACCGTTGGCCTATTACTATTGGCATGCATTTCGTGATGTAAACATTCATTTATTGCAGATTACCAAAAAAAAAAAAACTAGAGCCAAAATTAGAATTTGACTGTCATATTCATGTTGAGCACATACAAATGGATAGGAAATGACTAATTTTATTTCAATAACATGACTTTTGTAAAAATTTGTTGACCAGTGTAACCGGTGTTCCACGCACTTCCACGCACTTCTGGTGAGTCAAGTTGCGACTCACCGAAGTCTGCGTGATCCCCACTGGTCTGGCTGAAAGCAGCAGCGATTGTATCCCTGCTGCCTGAGCAACTGAGGAGAGAACTCTGGTGTCCCATGACTGCACCCCACGGTAAATAATGTGATTTAAAAATATAACTGGGGATGCGAAATGAACACAGTTGGCGGTCCAAGACAACAGGCTGCGGCGCCCTGTGTTTGTGCAGCTCCAGACAGCAGATGTATGGAGAGCTTCGCCTCTACCGTGCTGGCAGCGGCACACACAGGTGCAACTTCAGTGGCGCCTCTGTGCCTGGAAAACCGGGTCGGGAGGTTTTGTCCCTATGCATTCATCATCTCTAATCCTGACCAAGAGGTACGACACACCCTTTGGCCAACTTTCCCCAGGTTTCTGCAAAATCTGGTAAAATATGCATCTAGAGAGGGATGGCAGGGCTTGGAGGTGGCTGTGAAGGTAGCTTTGGAGTGAAGTTATGTCCTTCATCCTGCAGGGAGCCAGACATTGGGCAAACTTCCCTCCCCTCTGAGGATTAATCAATGGCACCTTTTTGTACCGTCTGTTCCAAGAGTGTCTATTTCTAAAACTTAGCTAAATTAATGGCCATTATATCAGCCAATAGAGAATGAAAGTGAACATCCAAGCTAAGTAAACGTACGTGTCAGACAGCCTGGAGGTAAAGAGAGCCAGGTGGGATTAAAGCAGTGGTTTAGAGGTCATGGTCATAGGTACCTGCAGCTCACTTTTCAGGGTGGCCCAGTTTTAGTTATTTTATAAAATACACCATGGAAACATCCGTTGTTCAAAGCAGCAGATATCAAAATACCTGCACACTTTGCATTTTCATGGAAATTTTTGGGAAATAGTCAAAACATGAACATTTTGAAAGCATTCAGCTGAAGAAGAGTTTATAATGCCTGGTATCTGCCTGGAGAAGCCTGCCATAGTTTGTGTGAAGAAAAAATTTTCCAATTCCCTGTTTGTGCCAGTTGGGGTGAAGAGAGACCTTTCTCCTCACCAGCCACCTGCCCGAAGACTCTGCTGGGCTAGACTGGGTGCTGCACGGCCCCAGCAATCCTGAGCTGTGAGGTGGCGTGAAGCCAGGGAGCCTCACAAATACAGGCCTGACCCCCCTGGACACTGGGATTCCCAGGATAGCCTTTGAAAGTGTGTTGATAGCACTGATAGCCTATTGCTATTGATAGCATATTGAAAGCCTCCCTCTAAAGGTAGGAAGGAGAAAGGCAGGTGGAGGTTAGGGAAGAGTAGAAGCCAGATGCAGATCTGGGTGGATTAGAACCGACTGCTTTTCTGGAGAGCTCAAATCCTCTTTTTCTCACCTTGCTTTAAAAACTCAGAAAGAACAGTCAAATGGCCTCCCATTGAGGAAGATACCTTCCACAGCACTACGGCTACCTGCTGCCTGGGTACCAAGAACGTTCACTTTGATGAATTTACCTTGAAGTCATTCTCCTTGAACTTGAAGGAGGAATGATTATTTTATACCTTAATAGCTCAATCTTTGTGGTTGTTTGCAAAAAGGATGTTTTTGTATAAATGATGTATCTATATATTGTTATATTAATTGAAGCAACATTGCTTTGTAACATTACATACCTTTCAGGTATGCATCATTAAAAACCAATATCTATAATATATTAAAACTCACCACTAAAAGTCCAATTCTACCCCTCACCATACAATCTGCCTTTTAACCTGATAACTCCCCACTGCCCCCATACCTTCTGGTAACCACTCATTGGGTCTTTCAGTCTAAAATTTATTTTTGTTTTATTTAGTTCATTGGTGCATTTTCTTTAGGTCTCACATATGAGTGAAATCAAATTCCGTTTGTCTTTCTCTGACTTATTTCACTGTAATTCTCTGTAGGTTCAAAAGGCTGGTTCCAAGACCTTTCATGTCAGATAAAGAAGTTATGAACTCTTGCCAGTCCTCACTCCCAGGACATATGCAGGCAAGTACTTATCATCTGCTCCAAACCTGATGTTGAGTTTGTTCAAGATCGGGCTTTTACTGATTCACTTCTAGAACTGTTGGGAGAGCTGGGGGTGGAGGGAGTAGGGGTGGATGTGGGTGTGGGGTGGGCATTTGGAAGCCACTCTGGGGCTGCTTAGGACAAGTTACTTTTTCTGACTCAACCAGGTTCTACTAGGTGAGGTACAGACTGGTAACTCAATTCCTCACCCTCTTGGGAATGGCACCCGCATTACTTCATCAGCCCATTTGGGGGGACTGGCAAATATTTTGGTGCCGTCTGTCCGTTCTGGGGTTCCTTGGGCTATAATTGAAATAAACGAGGCATGCCGTGGTTACATTACATTTCTGATTCCCTCAAAGAGGAGGAAAACAGAATAATAGTTTGCTCAGGTCTTAAATGCCTACAATAAATTGGCAGGGGGGGGAGGTGGGGCTGGGGCGGGAGAAAAAGGGGAAGTCGCAGGTACAGTCTGCCTCTCCTCATATTCTCAATTAATTCAACCTAAAAGTATCACTCATATTCAGCAGCAGTTAAAATAGGCTGTGATGAGAGCACGACAATTTCCAACTAAACTAGAGGATAATTAGAAATGCCCTGTAGCAGGCAAGTCAGTGCTTCAATTTATTTGCTGTTTATTACCGAGTCCCTGCCCCTTGGGCGTAATGACGGTAAAACGCGCCGGCAGCTTCCCGGGGTTTGATTTAGTGCTGTAAATGGTGCTCAGAGAGTAGATTAAGCTGGAATGTGATCAAACCTTATTTGCAATCCGATTATACAAACTGCTCCTTGCACTGACCAGATTGAAGTAATTTCCCTATAGAAACGTTACACTCACTTTGGTGTAAAAATGATTAACATTTCCTGCCTGTAGGTCAGCCTTTCACTTCCACTGTAATCCTTTATCAGGCAACTTGCCCATCTTTCTCTTAGGTTTGTTGTGTCTTCGCGCCGGGTGGTATTTAACGAGCAATGGCATCTCTACCGATTTTTAAAAAAATTATAAGGAACCTCTCAGGCTTACCGTGATGAATGATTACAATAAATAAACACTAGGGAAGAAGTGGATTAATAGCATATTTTCTTCCTGGTTGATTGTTCAACATATTGACAAGCTTAATGATCTAATGGAGAGCTATTATGGACCGTCAAAGAAATTTCCATATTCTCTTGGAAAGGGCTATCGAGGGACCTAGAAGCCAGCGGTCCAGAGGCAGGTTTTACTCTCAGATGGTGTGATTTGGGGTGGTGGTGGTGGGGGGGGTTTCCACATTAATCCCTGAACCACACGTCAAAACTGCTAATCCTTCCTCTTTTAAATATTCATCCACATAGGGTGTGTGGGATCCCGGGTCCTTTCCCATATCAGGATTTCTGGATGTGAGAGCAGTTTTCTTACCATTAGCCTCTGGTAATGAAATGCAACCAAGTACAGGCCAACCACTAAAAGCAAACTCTTGGCTCCTCGCATATTTTTTGTGACAATCAAGGAAAATATTTGAGTCTGAAATTCATTATCATAGCCCAGTTCCAATACCCACAATGGCATGTTTTCTTGTACAACATATTTAAGCTGATTTTCTTCAGACGTTTCCAGCCTTAACCCTTTAGGAACCACACACACTCTAAATATGTTCTCGGGCTCCGGCTGGATAATTGGAAAAATGCCTCGACAGCAGAGGTTAATGATCTTGGTGAATATTTCCAATAATATTTAGGTGATTAAAAAAGGCACAAATAGCATTGAAATAAAAGGGTCACTCTTAGAGAAATTCTTTGTGGAGCGTTTTTTCACATGTGTGACAGGGAAATGATCTATCAATTACATCCCTAGTCTGTGCTGATTGGAGGACTGATTTTTGTATTTTTCCCTTGCCCCAAAAGACTGTCTCCAAATCAGAAAGTGTTCAAGTAAAAAAAAAAAAACAAAAAAACAAAAAAAAAACACAAAAAACAACTTTGAACTGTGTTGCAAAATTTCTTTGGAATTTACAGTCTACAGATTGGGTGGGAAATGACCTCAGATGCTTGGACTCTAAGCTATGTATGGGCTATGCATTCTTTTCTTTCCAGGAATCGTGAACATTATAGGGGCAGAAAGTACAATACTGAATTTGACCCTTCCTTAATGGGGGCATGCGTGTGCGTGCGTGCATGCGTGCGTGAGGAAAGACTTTATACCGGAAGAGTTTACATGAACAATTAGAAGCCTGCAGATCCGTAACAAGAAGCATCTGGGTGATTTAACATCTCCTTTTTATAGCCATGATTCATTAATGATTTAACATTTCTAATTCATTAATGATTCAGAAATTAGGTCTATTAAAAGTCATTTTAATATCCGTTCTTCATTTTATTTATTGTAAAAATAACGCTATTATGAAGACTAAAAAATAAACAGTGACATGAAAACAAACTTGAGGAGCATAATTCTCCCTTCACTAATGAAATAGTTCTGCCCATGGGCTTTGGCGAGACAGCAATAGTAACAAACAGCCCTCACAGCAAACAAACCTCCAACTCAGCACCTCTGTCCATTTGTTTTTGGGTTGTGACACATGGAGCAGGTGGAGAAGACAGCAGGATACCCCCGAGCAGCTGCAGTCACTTACCTCACTGCGAGGACATTGTACCCCCAACCCAGGTACCCTGGGGGACTAGGGGCAGGTTATCTTTTCTCACAGTTCTTCCTATAAACCTAGACTACAATCCAGGTTGTTATGCATGCTTAGTTCCATCACCTGAGACAGGAGAGTAGTGGAATTGGGGGGATGGCAGGTTCCCTAGAACCAGTCTTTTGGGAGAAACAAGGCAGTGGAGGACCCCCTGGTGATGGGTTGAGACTACCCCTGTCCATCCCAGCTATTCTCCTGGACTTGGAGGGGTGGGGCACTGAGCAGTCATCTTGTCTGAAACATAGAGGCATGGGTCAGCAGGTAGCCTGGGGTAGCGATTAGCTGGCGTGCTGATCACCCACAAACATGGATCCAGAGTTGGGGTTTGGGGAGGTCACACTGTGCTAGACAGCACTTCTCTTTCTCCCTGGTCTCTTCTCACCAAGAACTTTCTCAATAGCGTTCTTGGAATGGCCAAGTTCTCTTTTCGTGACCCATTCTGTACCTGGAATTTTTAGAATAGTTGGTTGTAAGAGCAGGCAAAGAAAAGGACACATCTAGGAGAATCCAGAGGATGTGATTATTAACAACTCATTTCAAAGGCACTCTGAATATAGACCACATTTTCAGGATATGTATTCTTAAATTATCCCACCTTCAGGGAAAATGCAAGGTTGGGACAAGATGTGAAATTTATCTCAAATGCAACAGCTCTGAAACTGTCTTATGAGTAATGCTTTGTTGGCACAAATAAAATATTTTCACATTGAATATAAAGGGCAGGATCTGTTTCTACTTCTGCCCCATGTCCCAGAGGTCTTCCTGCTTCATGTTATGCATTTTTACCAAGTGTGCTGACTGGCTAATTTTGTAGGGCCATGTATAAAATAAGTAGCATATGTATTATTTCTAACCTACAAAGTCCTATATGCAAATATCCTAAAAATCTCGGATTCATGGAACATACTTATCGGTAGTGTTTAGTCTCTGTTCATGCATCTGCAGGTCTCGATCCATTGAAGTGACTTACATGTCAGTATCAGAAGATGGATTCCGATAACTAAACGTGCAAAAATAAGTACTGACTTGAACAATGAATTATTTTGATAATACATAAACCTGGGAGCCCTCTTCTATGTACTATAAAATTACAGTTAGGGTCTGCTGTCTTTGTTCTCCAATTGTATTTCCACATAATCATTTAAGATAATATTCTCATGATTCCTTTCACTTCTCAAAGTACAGCCCCTGGCCACCTGCTCTTGAACTTGCTGTGAGCCAGTACTCTGTGCTCTGTTCACCAGGCTCCTCACAGCTCTGAGAAACTCACAGGATGAATCCTGAGCTCAGAGACTGGACCTCCCAGCTCTTCACACATGACCCTGGATTATTCCTGGTGCCCACTGACCCTAGAACAAGATAAATCATCTTTAAAGTAGTTTCTGATTATGTAAGAGTTTAGTTTTTATTTCTAGTAGCTTGACAGTAAATGTTGCCAATTCACCAATGAATAAAAGTAGATAGGTTTGCTACAAAAGAGAAAGTGGATTTTCTAGGACAAAGAAAAACCCAACAGAATAAGAGAGACAGATGTGTTCTTCCTCCCTCTCCTCCCACACTCCTCTCTCCTGCTGGTCACCTCTGTCACTCTCACTCTCCTCCTTCCTTCTTCTGTCCTTTCTTCCATCCCTATCTGGATATGTTAAGTCTGCCATATAAACAAAAACAAACAAGCAAAGGAACAAACAGAACTTTGTAAAACAATAGACAAAAGGAACAAAGGAGAATAGAGAGGTCTAGATAAAATATTTTTTTAGTGTCAAAGGCTTAAGATACGTAAAAAGAAGTAAAGGCAGCATCCCACTTGCTGTTTCTGCCAAAGTATTTGGCAGAAATTTGACTGACACTGCATGGATTCCACTGCAGAAGTCAGCAATGGATGAACTACAGGCCACAACTACTTCGTGGGTACAGAAATTCACAGCCCCTTTTTCTTTTACTTATGTGACGTAACATTGCCTTATAAGTTTCAGGCGTGCAGCATGAAGGACGGGCGTGTATAGGCACTACATCAACTTCACCATTCAAGTCCGGTTCCATCCTTTACCACATCATTGCCTCCTTTTTCTGATTTGCCCACCCCCTTCCTCCTTTCCTTCTGGAAACCACTAATTGGTGTTAGAGTCCAAAAGTTTATTTTGTCTTATTTAGTACACCTGTTTGTTTTCTCTATATATCACATATAAGTACTATCATATGGTATCTGTCTTTCCCTGTTTAGCTTATTTCACTAAGCATCATTGCCTCTAGGTCTATCCATATTGTTGTAAATGGGAAGGTTTTGTCTTTTCATGGCTGTATAGTATTTCACAGTGTAGATAGACTACATTTTTATCTGTTTGTCTATTGTGGGAACTTAGGTTGTTTCCAGTTCTTAGCTGGAAATTAACATGGGGTGCATATATCTCTTCCAATGAGTGTTTGGGTATTTGGGTAAATAGCCAGAACCCACATTTTCTGACTCCCATTGCATATTACGGTGAGGATGGCTGTTCAAGCGAGCATCATTGGTGTTTTCGCCTTTCTTAAAATCAGTCAGGGCTTTGTTAGGTGGGATTCTGACAACTTGGCATTAAATCCCTGAGAGGGCTCACTTCTGTTTCAAGACAGAAAGCGTTTCAGGAGTGACTTCGCCAACCCTTCCTTTCACATGTAACTGGAAGTGTGATGCTTTGTTTGACTGGGGTTTTCCACACGGCTGCTCCTTTACCACCTTTCCAGTTCCTTGTCTGACTGCCGCAAGTTTCACCACGGCGGCTCACATATGAATGTCTAGTCAGCTCTAACTGCGTCTTGTTGATATTCCTATGGCTGTTACATCGAATCCTGAATTCGTTCACTGAGTGATGACTCCCAATGGCAACATGGCTAAACCTAACACTTGCCAGAAAATTCCATGTTCCTTTGTGGTTTTCATGGCTGCGGAGTGACACCATGGCAACAATAGCTTCAAGTAGAGCTGGCTTCTGCTTTGGTTTTTGGGATACTCTGGTCATTATTTTCCCAATGGGGAGGCTGAGATGTTAAAAGTCAGGCCAGAAATCAAATGCAAACATCATCCTATTTGTTCGATTTGGTTAATGGGCCTTCTTTAGTGACCGGGCCATTGCAGGACGTCTGATGTAACTAAGGGGCTGGTTTGGCAAGCTGGGATAAAACTCAGTTTTGGAACTGAGGCAATAGTCGCCAGATGGCGTGGCACACACAGCCTTTGGCTTGCTTTTTAGGGTCTGAATTCCTAAGAAGCCCAGTGCCATCTCTTTTGGAACACGCCTCGCATAGAGCTGTACAGGAGCTCCTATCAGGCCGACATGCAAGAGTGACAAACTCAAAGTCTTTCAGACTGGATCCCAGTGGGGGAGGGGCGGGGCTTCCTTGTGCTGTAGCCTGCCCTTGCGGACAGCTGGGACAGTCACACTCCTCCACTGGCGTCTGTGTCTCTGCAGGATCTCCTGCCAGAGGGCAGCAACCAAGGAAAAGTCTTCACATTGAGATACACATTTTTTTATTGTATCTATATGAGATAACGGATCCTAACTGAACCTACGATAATTCCTTCACAGTATCTGTAAGTCAAACCATCCTGCCACATACCTTGCACTTACACAGTGATGCCCATCAATTCCATCTCAATAAAACGGGGTGGGCGGGGGATAACGATGCAAGTGGGAAAACGCATCTCCCAGGGGTATAGTCTTGGGCTGACTCCACAGCTGAAAGCGATGCTGTGGTCGGCCCTCCCAGACGCAGCTGCCGGTGGGGGCGGACAGTCTAGTGCTTGTCCTCTGTGACAATGGCAGTGACCGCGGGCCAACTGCTGCCCAGCAACGCGGGGCTGCAGAAGGACGGAAAACATCTCCTCACCAACATTTCCGCCAAGTGCTTACATAACTCCTTCCCACAGTGGCTTCCTCAGGACACGCAGCAGCCCCTGTCCTGCACTGCTGCGCCAAGAGACGCACGTGCCTCTGCTGCAGGCCAGCGCTGCAGCCCCCGCCCCCGCCCGAAGTACTGCAGTCTACGCAAAGTCACAGAAAGCAGAAAAGTCTATAAACATAGATGGGTCTGACTCGGCTCATTTCCTACAGGCAAGAGTCTAGAAAGGCTTTCCAGAGGTGGTGGTCTCCCAGGAGGACATTCTCTCCCAAAGCCTCTCCCTCATCCCTCTCCAAGGGAAAAGAGGGAGCAGAAGAAGCAACGCCAGGCACAGAAGCCCAATTTCCCCTTTATGAACGTGAAATACCCAGGGTGCTATACAGTCGCCACTATCTTTAGCCGGACCCATGGGGAGTTTTGCATCCGCAGCTCTGCTGTTCTTCGCCTGCAAGAGGGAAGGCAAGGCGTACCTCACAGGAGGCACCTTCAGACAGAAGGCACCCCAAAATCTCCCTGAGTCCAGAGGAATGGGAACCCATCCCAATAAACACATGTTGGATGAACAGAAAAAGTTTAGAAGGGTTCTTCAGATTTCTTCAAGCTAGTACTCTTATTTATTTGTTTAGTCCATTTGTTTGAAAATTAGGTAATATTTTAAACATTGAAAATAATAAAATTACTCACCCCAATTTATACACCAGATTTATCCCAGGGTTGGTGTTCTGTTGTCCTGTGATCGCGATCTCTCTCTCTCTCTTTCTCTCTCTCTCTCTCATAAACAAAACTTACATGTATAACTGAAAGTCCCGTTGTTTCCTCTCCTCACTTTGTTGTCTCCTCCAAATGTGGGTCAAGTGTTTCCAGAGATGACTCCCCATATCTTTTTAAAGATTTATCCATTTTTTTCCTTTGGTCCTTTAAGTTTTTTGCTTTCATGTAGTTAAATGTATTTTGTTGAAAATGGCCGCATCTCATCCTTCTTTATGTCTACGTAATACTCCATATCGTTTCAATCCAGTCATCTGTGGACGGACATTTAATCTGCTCCCCTGTCCTTGTTGTTGTCGATGATGCTGTGAACATTGTGGCCTGTGAGCTTTGAGTTGATGGTTTCAGATTCTATGGATCTGTGCCCAACAGTGGGACTGCCAGGACAGACAGTATCTCCATGTTAGTTTTTTTTTTTTTTAAAGATTTATTTTTTATTTATACATACAAGCTGGGGTACAGGCCAGAGGCGTGGGGCGGCGAGAGGGTTCACCAGAGATGGAGTGGGTAGCAGAACAGGCAGATCAGAAATACACTGCTGAGGGGAGCAGCGGGCGAGGCAGGAGAGGTCTGCCGCACCATGTGGGAATCTCCCCGGCCGCGCGTCGAACTTGCGTCGCCGCTGCCGACAGCTCCACAGAGCAGCGCTTAACCGCTGCGCCACCGGGGAGGCCCCTCTCCATGTTAGTTTTTAAGGTAAATCCAGATTGCTTTCCGGATTCACCCATTCACATTTCCTGCAAGAGTGTAAGTGGGTTCTTTTTACTCTCCATCCTCTCCAACACCTGCTGTTGTTGATTTTTAATACAAACCTGATCTGAAACCTAAATAATGGTGTGAAATGATGTTACTTCAATAAAAGATTAAAAAAGCTATCTGAATGAGTGAATATAGATTAAGTTTTACCTGCCTACAGTCATGGCAAACTACCATATTTCAATATTGACTGACACTTTGGCAATGCAAAAACAAAACCAAACCCAAAGAAGTGGAAAATGTCGAAATTCATTGGTATCACCCAGTCTGTCTTTAGTTATTTTTAGAAATTGATGTTTATGTGTCAGCCAGTGAAACTACATAACAAAAGGCTGTTGTAGCTGACTTTTAATTGTTTATTATGATACTCAATTGTTTTCAGAATTTCACTGTTTTTTGCTAAGTATAGCATTTCTCTGTAATGATGTTGACTGGGAAGAGAGGCAGTGGTAACACAGAAGCTTGTTCACTTCTGGGTAAAGGCCACTTGGAATTAAGAATAAAAATAATTATGTAAACTTGTGCATCTGAAACCTACGTATTGTTATCACCAATGTTACTTTAATTAAAAAAATGTGGGTGGACTAGATAACTGGGTGACCTTAGTTGCATTCAGTAATAATCCTGAAATTATTCCTGTCTGCTAATGGCTACACCCGGGCGAGTGAGTGCCTATGTGAGTCCCGAAGAGGAGCAGGAGAGGTGGCGCCAGATGGGGCCCCTCTAGCCTGTGGGTTATTTTGCACTGAAGACAATCAAGGCCTGACAGATCTGGGAGAAGTTTGTTTCATTTTAATCACCCCCTTAAATGCTTAAAAGAATTTAGATAGGGAGCCTGCGCCAAGAATAGAGATAACATTTTATATCAGAAAACATCTGCTTGGGAAACATTTGTTTATCAAAATATGCTCTTCCCATCGCTCTCTGACTTGTCTCCCCCCCTTTGAAGTGCCAAGCCTCAAATCCGCTCCTCCTTAAACTCACGATGGTGTAGGAACTTTGATTGCCTCCTTGTTTTGGATCTCACATTTTTGGGGCTCCCAGGTGTACAAAATTTATTTCTCTCCTAGTCTGTCTTAATGTCAATTTGATTATTAAAGCAGCCAAAAGAAACTTGAAAGGAAAAGATTTCTTCCCTGCTATCTCTAGGAAGGCCCCAGGTCCCTTCCTTGGTTTTCTATCATCCATGTATCTCCTTTCTCCACCAAGATCAGGAACTGGATTGGCAGGAATCCCGGTGGATTGGCTGAGTTTGGAAGTGGGGAACAGAGAGTGGGCCATGTTGCATGTTAGTGTGATAAATAAACTTGCATACAGGATTTGCACACACTACTTTACAAGGAGATGTCTATCTCTGCAGGATGGATGTGGGAAAACAACGCAGGCTGAGCAGAGCATCCCAGCATTCTCTAAACTAGTCTGGGACACAGCCCTTCTGTGCTGATTGCTTGAGCAGATCCCAAGGGCTTTTAGATAATTCACTTGCATTAAACCTGGAGATGGCAGAATGTACCTTTTCATATGAAAAATGTAAGAGCATTTTTCTGGATGATTCCTTCTTGACTTGATGGATTTAAAACAGACAGAATTGGTTCAAAGAAAATTATGAGACATTTGTCCTACAAAACTTTTCCTCTCATGTCCTGGGTACCCAGTGCCCCTGAAAGGTCTACCCAACTCTAGTAGGAGTTGCCAGTCTTTCTGCATGCCCAGTGACAGCTAACTAAGTTGGGACTTAGGTTGTGTTAATGGGGAAGGCGGTGCTAGTGGGATATTGATGAGTGAATGAGTTACCTCTTTCTCTGCCTAATGCGTCTACGCCTAGAAATGATTCTCTGGAGTCAACACCCTCGTTAGAAAAATTTCTCTCAAGGAGATTACTTCTGGAACTGTGACAGGGCAGCCTTCTCAGTCTTCAGCTTACACATCAAAGATAGCCACAAACTCATTAATGCATGCAGGTGACCCCATACACCGCAAACTAATCATTCAGGATGATAGATAACCCCAATGTGTGTTTGTGCCTGTGTGTGTGTGTGTATGTACTTGTATGTGTATCTCTTGGGAAGATGCAGCTAGCAACGTTTTGTTTTGTTTTGTTTTGTTTTTCCAGTAAGAGATTTAATATTTTTAGTAGGGTTTAATGACTAACACTTAAATATATTTATATTGTCTTGATCAATTGAAATTAAGAAGAGTTATGATGAATTAATTTAAACATTTCCAGCCTTTTAAAAATCATCTTGACTATTTTAAAGTGTTTATTTTAGTGATAACACTGACAATTCTGCAACCTTCACCACCATCCACCTCAGAACGTTTTACTCTTCCCAAACTGAAGCCCTGTACTCCCTAAATAATGACTACCCACCACCACCACCACCCCCCCGCCCCCCGTCACCTCCAGTGTCCCTTCTGTCTCTATGAATTTGACTACTTTGCATCTCTAGAGAAGTGGAATCCTACAGCATTTGTGCTTTTGCAACCAGTTTATTTTCCAGCTTGACTGAGATCTGATTGATAAATAAAACTGCAATATATTTAAGCGTGCAATGTGATGATGTGATATGCCAACACATTGTGAAATGATTCCTCCATCAACTGGCAAAGTTTGACTTTAAAAATCTCACGTGTGAAGTGCTCCTATTTTCCAAGGCTTTGGTGGGGCTGCCTCTCCTGGAGCTGGGGAGAGAACTTTCTGGGCCTTCTCCAGGTGCCCATGGATGGCATTAACCTCCCTCCCTCTTCATGGCCTCCCTGCGGGCAGGGTGGCTGGCAGAGCAGAACATCAGGCACAGGGAGCTATTGATATTTCCTCCAGGAAAACTGGACAGAAGAAGCACCAAGTCCTGTTTTCTGGGACTTGTTCCCTGCCCCCTTAACACCAGGACCAGGTCCTTGGATCAGAGGATCACGCCAGAGGGCACAATTACCCACAGGGCAGTGGGCCGGGAACAGACGTCCCTGCTCTGCCCACAAGCACAGACGCCCGCTTTTCACTGTCAAGTACACTGTTAGGGCCTCAAATGCCTTGTCCCCTTGCTGTGAGGCGAAATCCATGGTCCAGCCTGTCCCAAAGGACTCTAAAAAGCAGGTTTGCGAGCTTTTCCATTAGGACTACATTCTACAGATAAGTTACTTAGGAAACTGCCAACGCCTCTTCAGGCTTGTTTTATACATTTCGGAGAGGAAAGAGCTCTCTGTATTCTCTGTCAGGAATGTGAAAGCAGAGGAACCTTCAGTGGACAAAGTGCATGCGGCAATTGTTGGAGGCAGCATTTGCTTGTGTTTCTGCCACTTCTCTGAGTTCTCAGATAAATTGCAGAACCCTGAAATGATGGCGATGTAGAAAATAGCATGAATCAACTTCTCCCTGTGAGGCGAATTTGAAAATATCAACCTTGACTTTAGCCAAGCAGGTGAAAACCTGTGGTGAAACTGCATGTGAGGATGGGGTCTCTGCATGATCAGTCTTCCTGGAGTTTGTTAAACACTTTGAGGAACTGCTTTAGCAGAAAAAAAAAATACCTGTGATGAAGTATGTAACCCACTCTAAGAGAAGTTGGGGATTGTCCAGGCATAAAGATTACATTTTTTAAAAGATTTATTTAAAAAAAAAAAAAAAGATTTATTTATGCATGCATGCAAGAGCTGGGGTGCAAGCCAGAGGTGTGGGGAGTGAGAGGATTCACCAGAGACAGAGCAGGGAGCAGAACAGGCAGATCTACTGAAATACACTGCTGAGGGGAGCAGCGGGCGAGGCAGGAGAGGTCTGCTGCATCATGTGGGAATCTTCCTGGCTGGGGATCGAACTGGTGCTGCAGTGGCTGCCGATAGCTTCATAGGCTGAGACTTAACCTCTTGCACCACCAGGGAGGCCCATAAAGAATACATTTTAATAAGTAACTAAACCTACCCTCTCTCTTTAATATAGATGTCATGCAAATGAGTCTCTCTTTCCGTCTTATCCTTGTTGAGCTATCAATTCTGATGGAAATATTCCTCAAGAAGACATAACATAATCATGCTTTGACTATACTTAAACAACCTCAGAAAATTTTCTTAAAATGATTGACCTAACCCATAAGCAAGGAATTTCAACAACAAAACATGTTAAAACTCAAGGCTGGAGAAATGTAATGATGTGAGAACACGCGTTAAATACTTGTATCTCTATAAACTGATTCAATTTTTAAAGAGAAAAGTCTGGGAGGAATACATATTTTAAAACATCTAATAAAGTAAATGTTCATACTTTTATATTGGTTTATCATTTAAGGGAAGAATCAGAGACTACGAAAGTGAATGTTCAGGCAATTTACTGGAGCATTATTTTCAATAGTAAAGAAATGGAGAAGTAGACTCCCCTGACTTGTAGAGGAAGGGGACTTCCTTAGAGGATAGATTGGAAGTTGGTGATAGCCTGAAGGAATGCAGAGGCTTGTAAAATTGATAGTTTTGGGGTTTATCTTGTATAGAATGTGATTCGGAACGTTCCTTCATCCAGCTCTATTCACTTTCTGTCATGGAACAAGAGTCATCTTTGTGACCCAGCTTCTCTGTCTCTCTGTCGATGTGACTGAATTTTCTGAGTCTTTGGGGTTACAAGAAGTCCTTGGAATCTTCTGGGTCTCCCCTCTTCTCTCAGGTCCAATGGACAGACTATAGACAACTGCATCAGTATTGACTGTTTCAGGCTTTTAGCAACCTAATGTTCCCTATTGAGGAACTTTGTCTAGATTTTTGTTGAGTCATAGATCTCAACAAAGGGGTCTGTGACCATTACTCACCGTCTTTATTGTGTTATTAAAGAGTATGGTCATTGATATATTCCTTCTGGGTCACTCTACCATAGGTTAATGAGTTTTATAAACTTTTCATTTAGAGGTTTTGAACAAATTAGTGTCATATTCTGACCTTAGTATTCAGGTCCTACAAGTACACACAGAAAAGTGCAAAAATTACAAGTGTTAAGTGTGATGGGCTTACAAAGTGAAAACATCCATGTAATCATTAGATAAAAAATACAGAATATGTCTAAGGAGATCCTTCATGCTCCTTCTCAGTCATCACCCACCAAAAATAGCCACTGTTCTGACTTCTAGCGTCACGATAAATTAGTTGTACATGTTTTTAAACTTAATCTAAATGGAATCATACAAAATGTACTCGTTTTGTTGACATTGGTTGGCAAAAACCAATGTCTTCTTTAGGAGCTCCCAATTTAGGTGGCAACACCAGTTAATCATAGAATGAAATGATGATCATTCAGGGAACTCAGTGGAGACAGCAACTAGCTCTGAATGTCTTCCCAAAGCCACCTTGGATTAAGTCACTGTCGTGACAGTGGGCTTATCTGAGGGTGGATATACCGTAATACGTTATCACCAGCTAATCTTTCAATATGGATTCAGTTTCTGAATGAAGAGCTTTAGACCTGTGGCCCCAAAACGGTGGGCCCGAGATGGGTGTCCAGTCTAAAAACATGGTGGAACTACACCCCAAATGATGTGTCCCCAGCAGGACACTGCCCTTTCTGCTCTGCTGATGTGTCTCAGGCACAGAAAGGGAGGAGGATAAGAAGCAGGACATGTGTGTGTGATATTTATTCTTTCACTCTTTCAACAAATATATATCAGTCTCCTTCCAGGTGCCTAGCACTGGGTTACCTGAAGGGTGTTCATTCTCAGTGCACTACTTGGGAAGACAGTGTCCAGGCTTGTGTTAATAAATAGAGAGAAGTGTTATGAAAATTACCTAAGATCAACTGTGCCTGGTTTAAAGATTTTCTGATATCCAGCCCTCACTGTATAATGAAAGTATACTGAGCAAATATTGACTGAGTAGCTCCCAGTCATGAATCTAGAATGAATGGGCTTGGATAATGGCTCCCACTGAATAATTGGTGGAACACCTGAATGAATAGGCTTCCCCAAAGGCTGTGGAATTTGATGGAAATCTTCACAGACTTAGAGTCCAAAAGGATATTTAACATGCCACCCATTTGCCATATGAGAGCCAGCTTTCCAAAGCAAAAGCACTAGGAAGGTGGAATCAATCATTCAGATTACTTTGCCTTCCCTCAGCACTGCCCTTCTCTCTTGTGCCCTCTTTCCTCTGGATCCACAATCACTTTTGCTTAAATTGCTTAGAAAAACTGCCTAACTTTTCCTTTTCCTTTGACCACAGAAATGTGATGCATCAGACTTAACCAGTTTCTAGAACAATTTCTTCTGTCTGTTCTCTCAGCAAAGTTCACCTGTTCTATATGATACATCAGTGTCTGGGCTAACTAAGTTCTGAGCAGAAATGATCCAGGATCATAATCAACATTTAAATAAAGTATTAATTTTTAGTATGGAAAAGAAGTATCAATCTATAAAGGTTAGTTCTGGTAACTGATTAGCTACTAGTCATAGAAAATCACCAAAGATTTTATTTGCAGCAGGAATTTCACACACACACATGCACATGCATACACACACACACACACACACACACACACACACACACACACACACACACACCCCAATCAGAAGCAATGTATCTTTTCTCAAGTTGTCACTTGATATATTACTTTGATTCTTTTGAATATCAACCCGTCTTCTTTAGCAATTTTATGATATAGATCTTCTTATACATTTAATAAGCTGTAGTTAAAAGAGTTTTGGACATACATAACCAATTGTTAGAGGAAAAGATCTGGTGTCAAATCTTTAAGCAAACCCAGCCTCAGTTCCTACATGGTGATTACTAATTCCCTTTATCAACACATAATTTTATTATTTCCCATACATGGTGACCTGGTAAAGACAAAAGTGAGTTAAACAAAATGAAATCTAACAGAGAGCCTCAAACAAAGCCAGAGGAAAAAAGAAAAAAGTTATATTGCTATACATCAATTTAAGAAGTCTAACATAGTCAACAATTTAGAAAATTCACGTATGATTCTTACCTATTTTTTCTTAAATATATCATTATATTTTGTGTTAAAAACTATGACTAAAGTTGCATAGAACTAGTCAGTAGAACCATATTCTATTTGTGATGGGAATACTGAGTTTAAACTATTAATTAGCCAAGAAGCAACACAAACAATTTTAAAGTGTAAAGAACTTAATTTAATAAGAAGAAACTCCAGGTGATGAGAATGGACACATAAAAACTGAGATCAATTGTTTTCCCATCACGTATTATTTTACTGGTTTCAGTTCAAATGCCTAATGTTCTTACGAAACATTTACCAAAGTAAATATTGTTTTATTGCATTATCTGCATAATAACACTTTAATGATCTTTATCCTGATGACTTTTAGACTGTTGCTTTCCCTTCAATATTTTTTAGTCTTAATTTTGGGTCTTTTAAAAAAGTATAAATGTGAAAAGCAAACATTGGCATTTTCACGATCACTTACGTGATATGAATAAATAGATAGGAATTTCTGGATTCTTATAACCAGTCTAATTTCCATTCAAACTCTATGACCCACTGACCTTACCCAGAAGACTCTGCCCACATGGCTCTGCCTACCTCTGCTTGTAAGTTTGCAGCTGCTTCTCCTGGATGAAAAAAGATGTAAAAACGTTATCTAAAATTGAAACGCACCAGCTATTTCCCACCCTTGTAGTAAATTTATAACATCTTGTGTCAAGTAGTAAGTTTTTTCTTCAAAGAACTCCAAGTCCTAACAGATCTTGTAGATTCAGCATGCACTATCCCAAGTCTAACATTTCCCAACAACTTCAAAAATTGGGAAAAAATTCTAAATGATCACCTATTCTGTTTCTGAGCACCATAAAATGGGGCGGGGGGAGGAGAAACACACTTGGGGTTTAGAATTTAAACAACAGGAAAAATGTTTCCTGAGAGTTCCAGGATGAGTTAACTATTATTTACTTGTTTGAATGTGATAGAGAGCAGCGGGATGAGACACTGGACACCATTTTGTTGTGTGTTTCTGTGTGAGCTGGGAAAGGGCGGAGTGGGGGGAGGTAACCAAGGCAAGGTCACCGGGTACGCCGTTCTGGAGGATGAGTGCCTGAAGCTAAGATGTACATTTTTCACTCTGATAACAGAAGTTTTTCAGTGCCTTTCCCTCCTCTGAAAATTTTAGGGGTGCTTGGTAGAATCCTCGGGAAGCCAGACCTGTACTAGAGGTTCCTGTCCAGCAATCCGGGGAGAGGGCAACCAGGAGAGCTGGGCAGGAGCACCTCATCTAGCTGCTGTACCCTGTCCAGTCCACGGGGTTCAGCAGGAGAGAGGCAGCAGGGCTAGCAGAGAAAGAGAGGTGTGGGTGCCCTAGGCTAGCCTGGCGTAGCGTCAGGGAGGCGGTAGACCGTGGAGTCTGCTCTCTGTTTGCAGATCCCAAGATAGGTAAATGGCCACATTCAAAAAATTCCCATCTGAAAAAGGGAGCTGGGTTCTCTTCTGTTTCTGCTTCAGCTAATTGCACCCAGCCCTGTGCCCCAAGACTTGATTCCTTCACGATTTCCCAGAGCACTAGTTGCTCTGTTTTATAGGAGCACACCTTTTTCCATAATTATCGTCTGCCTCACGGTGAGACTACTGAGGACAGAGAGGGGCTTCCTACAGCCTAGGAGAGTTTCTCTGTGTTTATAAACATGCACATATATACTCACCACACACAGGTGTATCTGCACGTGCACACATGTACATGTGTGCATACATACTCATTCACAGATGTGTACATGCACATGAAATGAAGTCACTGGAGCTTTGCAGGCTTCAGTTTTTCTTATCTGGGTTGATGATGATGGTATAATAATGGCAATATACATTTGCACTTTCTATCAACCAGGCTCTGGATTTTAAAATGATCTCACTGATCCCAGCCCTGCGAGATAGAGTGCTACTGATGTTGTTTTTCCAACGGATTTGAGAACGGAGCGGGGGCCTTGGGTCCACTCTGGGAAAGGTTTCCCCAGAGCTCCCTTCGGCGGCACGTGACAAGTTTCTCCATGAGATACAGACTCAGTTATACCTAATGAACAGGTTTATTAGGACAAGGAAGTAAAGGGCACTTGTACAGACACAAGTGGATAGGAAGAGCTGCCCCTCTGAGGGGCAGGTTTGCTAAGAGAGAGGCCTGCATGATGCAGGTCACGGGCAGACAGGCAGGTTGCTGCCCAGCAGAGGGACAGAGTTGGTGAAGGAAAGCACCTGCATAGGCACAGGTGGGCAGAGAAATGGCTGCCCTGAATTCTTGCCCGGATGGCACTGATATAGCCCTCTTTCAGTTGGGAGGGGCTCATCTTCGAGGATGGCTGTCTGGTTACTGGCTAACTAGAATTAGAAAAGAGACCGGAGATTCTACAATGGGCTCAATCTCCATATCTTTGGCCCTAGAGTGCCGTCTAGCTCCTACCTATGTTTTGTAACTTAGGAGCTGGCACCTAGGGATTGTGATAATGGTTGTGTTGATTCTGTCTACCTCCAGCTCCTTGTGTGGGTCCTTATTTTTAAGTTATATCTCCTCCATCATTATGATCGCTCTTATTTTAGAGATGAGAAGACCCAGGTTGGTAGAGGAAAGGCCATTTCCTCTACTCATGGGGAGTGGCAGAGCCAAGATTCACCCTGGGATCCCGCCCAGCCAGGTGGAACCCTCCCTTCACCCCCTCTCTGTGATTGTCCCTGCTCCTACCCCTGGGCCCCAAGCCCACGACCATCTCACTGAGACATCACGGTGACGTCCTTCTCTGAGGGTGTTAGAAGGCTAAGTGCCAGTACCTACAGGAGGCCTTTCAGGAGGGATGTCTGCAGAGAGGTCAGACCTGGGCCAGCCTCACCCTCCATGCCCTCTCTGACCTTGGACTTGTGTGTGCATTTCCGTCTGTCTTCTTTCCAAAGAGAGCCCAGATGACAGAGGGCTTTCCCAACAACACAACACAATGAAATGCATCTAGGCAAGAAATAAAAACTTGGAACCGAAGAATCAGACAAATATAAGCTTTTATATTTTTAGATAGATTTTAGACATAAGAACACTTTAATGTTTTGTCTTTGCCAATTTAAATTTTTTTGAATTTTCTGTACTTGCTCTTGTGGATCCTAAGTTTGGTGCCAATCCCTTTAAGATCTGAGTGACCAGTGATATCATCCAGAGACCACAGAAAAAAACAACTATTTTTGATACTAAGACCAGGAAAAAAAATTTGCACGTAAGAAATTGTTCTCTGTGCAGTGTAATGGACACTCACCTCACCTCTCTCCTCACAATAGAACCAGCGGGCATCTCTGCGGGGATCTCTCCTTTATTCAGTGATGGAATAAAAGACCATTTTCTACTGGTCACAGTTCTGCCCAGAAAGTGGTTACTGGCAGGACCAAGATTCTTGTTAGAAAGAAATTAAATCCGCTCTAACACCCCCCAACATGAACAAATGGGCCTTGCATTTCGGCTCCCCATTGCCTGGTCCTGCACACAACCCATCTTGACAGCTGAGCCACTGAGCGGGCTGCACAAGCTGGGGGCTTCGGCTGGAAAGACTCCCCTTCCCTTCCTAGCAATGGTTCTGAATGGGGGCGGATCCCTAAGCAAAGAAGCCTACTCTGTTCTATCTTGCTGTCTGGCCAATAACCCAAGAGAGCTTTGAGTACAGTTTCATAGTGCAACACACCAGCCCCTCTGCAGACCGGCTACAAGACAATGCGTTGCTTGGCTTTGCCATCCTCAGGACGAGAAGATATCCTCTGTATGTTCTATTGGACTGTGGCTTGTACATTTTTTACTTGGTTTATTTAAAAAATACATCTTTTTTTCTTAAACTTTGGTTTACAACAACGTGTATGATTTAGCAGTGTAGAGTCTCATGTCCGAGGCATGTCACCACACCACACCCACCAGAAGGCACTGTGGTCCTCTGCCACAGTCCATTGCGCCCTTCCCCTCCTTGTGGCCTGTATTTGGCCACACCATGTCCTCTTCCTAAATTCACTGCCACTCAAGCTTTGGAGTGGAATTTAGGATACACCTTAGCAAGCTGCATCCAGCACAAGAAAATCAAATTGAAATTTTCCATCTTGTCTCTAAAACACATAAAAATGTGTATACGTTTACAACTTATATTTCTTCCCATTTTTATTTCTCACCTAAACACATTTTCTTTTATTTTGTTGTGTTGTTGGAAGAATCCTTAAATGAACCTGGGTGTTCTGATCCAAGCCCAAGTGACACCCCTCCAAAGCGGTACCCCCACTGCTTTATCCTTCTGTGGAATCTGGAGGCCTGTACCTCCGGCTCCTGGATTCGATACTCACAGCTATTAGGCAACACAACGTGGGTAGAAACACCAGCTCCTGGCAGAGAGTGGGAACTCAATAAATACTTTTGAAAGAACAGCTTTCTAGAATGCATATTTTTCTTCTTATCCCTATACATTTCCAAGTGCCCTACAGAGTCTGTGCATAGGTTTGATGCGGATTCATTGGGATAGTTGCCGGCCAGTTCAGGCTGCCAATATATCCGATGAGAACTCTGTGTACAGAGGGCAAAGGGCATGAAAATCATTTGCTATAAAATAATATCATGAAAAAAAGAATCCAAGTGCGCTGTCCTTTTTGATGGCCTAATTTTCAAACCCTAACTATATTGACTAGTGATGTCAAGAGGAAGAACAGTTTCACAGTTAAAATTATAGTTCAAGTGGCTACTATTAAGTTATTAACTTTTATATTTTAAAATTATAGAATAAATATAACCTTGAAACTACCTAAACCACAGCACTGTACTTCAAAGGCAAATCTATGGGAAAAGCCACACTGAGGATCATTTTTATTAGTTTTATATACCCCAAACTTTTATAAACATTTAATAATACAACTTGCAAGCCGAAACCAAACAACTAAACACACTATAAAAACAGCCCTCCCACCCTGGAAATCTGTATGATATTTGTATATGTATGGGTAAGTTTCATTTTTAAAAATAAGTGTAAATTACTAATTCCTAAAAGTTGATCTTTTCCATTTACTTTCAAAAACAAGTACACAGAGGTTAATTTTCTTGGGTGGAAATTGCTTCAGCTTTTAACCTTTGAAAACTTCATACCTTAATATAATAAAAGCAAACTGGGTTAAACCTAAAGTTTTTTATTCAGTTATTAGAATTTTGATTAACTAAAAGATCTAGGACTGCCATAAACTTTTCATTAAAGCAAGTGTTTGCTAATATATTTTTCTAGTTGTCAGTTATATATATTCTTGATAGAAAATTTGAAAAATGTGGGGAAGCGAAATTTTCCAAGAATAATGCACAAACTCAGGTGAAGAGAGATGTTGAGATTTTGAACATAGTCTTTATAAATTTGTAGAGTTAAAATGCATAAATTCTTTAACTTTTCCATGAATGGCTCAGGTATGTCTTTAACTGTCAACATTATTTTTTAATGCTTTGTTCATTTGTCATTTTAAGAATATTAACTTTTTAAGAATTATTGACTAATTTTATTTTATAGAATTTAAATAGCATTGCCTTTGTTTTGTGTTCTTTGCCACACCAATATAGATTTCATTAATTGATCCTTTATAGCTCTTTCTTATTATTCCTCTGAATTTTTCAACACTTTACAAAGGATGACATACACACTATAATTTAGTTGCCATGTAAGCCTAGTCATGGTGATGAAATGGTTGTTAACACAATGAACATTTTGCAAAATGATTTTTTTGCATTATAGCAAAGTCATCTAATTTTCCCAAGAGTTTTTTTTGGGGGGAGTGTGGGGGGTGGGGAATGAGAGAGGTATGTTACCCTATTATCCCAATAACGCAGATGGGAAAACTGAAGTTTTGAGAAATTAAATAACTTCCCCATATATTTTTGGATATATTCAAAAAGTAGACTCAAGAGGACTTCATGATGGATGTGATATGGCATGTGAAGAAAGGGGGATTCAGGATGACTCCTGGTTTTGGATTGAGCAACTGGAAGAATGGAGTTGCTGTTCTTTGAATAAATGACTGAATGGGACCAAAATAGGAAGAAAGATGTTGGAGACATACTTGAAAAGCTTTAAAATTTGAAAGAGACAATGGACCCTCTGTGAATGTATTAATAAAGTCTAAACATTGTGTGCTGAGTATTTGGCAACATGAATGAGACAGAGAATGGTACAACAAAGTCCTCAGCATTCTAAACAAACCCACAAATGGTAGGACGCTGTGGACAGGAAATACAGCGTGTAACCTATAGTGTTCCCTTTCATTGGAAGGTTGACAAGATGGGTATCTAATCTAAGCACTAAGATACTGTCACAGTTGCTAATGCGTGGTAATATCCTTCATCTTGATTTGGAGAGATACAAATTGATTGGCAACTGTGTTCTTTTAAAGAAAAAAAAATAGTATTTGCTTTAATCAACAAAACAAAAAGAAAAGAAAGAACTAGCAAAGAGGTCAGTTCCATCTCTGTGCTCATCTGGATGGGCCTAGCTAACTCATTCTCAGAGGCAACCGATTAATCAAGTGCTCCCTATTTGATAGCATACCATCTCTCTTCCATTTCTGTGTAATTACATTTCTTTAATGTTTTACGTTGCATGACTTTACCTTGTAAAGAGTTCTATAATAAACACTATAATTAATTTAATAGCACTTTGACTACATTATATTTAAGGGTGTGCCCTCTCCAAGCATTGTTTGGAGCCAAGCCAAGGAGAGGTAAACTTGTCAGATATCCCCTAACAGATTAATTGAAGGAGGGGAGGCTAAAGGAGGGGGGTGCAACCTTGGAATACAACTCAAAACACTTATCACAGATCTAGCGTTTCTTTTGGCGATATTATACCACCACCGGGCTCCCAGATCAGACAAGCCCAGGGGTCCCTGGCACGGCCAGACCTGCAGTGCCATCTTTTCACTGGAGACCAAGGGAAGGTGCCATGTAGTAAGTCCCAGGAGCCCACAAAAGCAGCTCCAAGAGATCCTCTCTCCCCTCCAAGCTGTGGGTAGGAGGTCACCAATTCTGAGTGATTTTTTTTTTTTAAGATTTATTTATTTATATATACAAGCTGGGGTACAGACCAGAGGTGTGGGGCGGCGAGAGGGCTCACCAGAGACAGAGTGGGCAGCAGAACAGGCAGATCAGAAATACACTGCTGAGGGGAGCAGCGGGTGAGGCAGGAGAGGTCTGCCGCGCCATGTGGGATTCTCCCGGGCTGGGCGTCGAGCTCGCATTGCCGCTGCTGACAGCTCCACAGCGCAGCGCTTAACCGCTGCGCCACCAGGGAGGCCCCCCAATTCTGAGTGATTTTTAAGGTTCCCGGCTCCTTTATTTTCGTCACTGCCAGGATCCTGTTTGCAGTGCCTGACTCTGGCGAGATGGGGCTCAAAAAGGGCTGTTTATTTTCTTACTACTCTCTTAAAAACTTTAGCATGCGGCTGCAGGGGTTCACAGATATCACACTGGTAGAGCAGTTTCCCTTTGGGGCATGTTCTAGAAGGAATTGCTGGAAGGAAATCCTCATGAATGTCCAAATTCAATAGACCTGACAGCCATTACTCAGGTTTATCTCTCACACCAGTCAACCCATCATTACCTCTGAATCTGCCCCTTGATAAAATCTGTTTAGTTGGTGATATGTTTCCACCTAAGAAGATATTCTGATTTAAACACACATCTCCCTGTAAATCACTGGATCTTCACTTTTATGGTTTCCATGGTGCCCTATTTACAGTCTAAACTTTGAAATAAATTCACACACTTAAGAATGGACTGTCTAGCAGAGGAAATCTATTTGGCATAAATGCCACTCATGGCGAAGGTGAGACGGTCCCTATGGCTTCATTTGACCCAAACTGGAAAATAAGTCTTCCCCCAGGGACAGTCTTTTCCTCAGGAGGCCTTTCTCTTCCAGGACTTCACTTTGATAATCTTGCAGCTATGGTAGGAGATTGGTGAGTTTCTGCACAAGAACCAGAGACGTTGAAACCCAAAGCCTAATGACTCCTCCATTCATCTATAGAATCAGTATTCATTCAACAAATATGCACTGAATGTCCAGTGCCAGCAGTGGGGAGATTGGCCGAGCACCCCCTCCCCTTCCTCTCAGAGGACTCCCAATGAAGTGGAGAGTTTCATGAGTTTATCAACTTTTGATATCTATAAAACAGAAACAATATGTATTTGCTCATAAGCAAGAAACATTTTAAATGTGTTTTTGCTTCCTGCAGCTTCTCCTTTCTGAAGTGTCCAATCCTTTCTGACCTGAAGTAAGTCCTGATATCTGTGGAAGAGATGTGATGAGACTAAACTAGGCCAAGCCTCAAATTTGGTTACAAAGATGGTGCTAATAAAAACATGTCTGTATCATTATTAACACAGGAACCATAAAAGCTAGCCTTCTGGCCTTCAGTTTTGCTCATGTGTATCACAGCTTTAAAGAAATTGTTCAAAGTCAGCAATGCTGAAAAATTGACAATGCTGCCCTTTAAGTGTAATTCTTTAAAAGTCCTGTACTATGTGTTTTTTGCGTGAGAGCACCTGAGAGAACAAAGTTCACCTAGAGAGCATTTATGGGCACCGTGACACAACACACTCAGTTGGTAAAACAAATCAACTAAGATGATAAAGCCTGCCCACACGAAGCTAGCCCACAGTCTCTGGAATCCATGCTTTATAAAATTGATGCAGGCGGTGGTGAAGTTGAGGTTGACGGTCCCTATGAAAGAATTTTGGATGAACTGTGATTTATGCACTGAGGTGCTTTCCAGTTGAAAACCACCTCAGCTATGAGGAGGGTGATTTAACAATTGCTAGTAATAATTACTGTAAAAATATCATCAAGGCATGGAAAGGGTGAAAAAAAGTTAAAGTGTCTTACTCTTCTTCTATAGCTCTCATTCCAACTCACCAGAATAGCCCCTGTTAGCTATTTGTGTACTTCTAGAACTTATTCAACACAAGGCAAACATGATAATGAAATTTGAAATATCTGGACCTCCCTGGCGGCCTAGGGGTTAAGTCTCAGAGCTATCACCACAACGGCACACTGCGATGGCCTGAGTTTGATTCCAGGCCAGAGAGCTGATATGCATGGCAGAGCAGACCTCTCCTGTCTCCCCGCTGCTCCCCTCAGCAGTGTATTTCAGTAGATCTGCCTGCTCTGCTCCCCACTCTGTCTCTGGTGAATTCTCTCACCTCTGGAGCTTCTGGCTTACATCCCAGTTCTTCTACACAAAAATAGATAAGTAAAATCTTTAAAAAAGAAAGAAATTTGAAACACCTAGGGATATGAAATAAAGCACAAAACCTTCCTTCCCCTTTGTATTTTAGTCCCACTTGTCTAAGGTAAATTTTAACTACCTCTCTCTTTTATTTCTTCTGGTGGTTACATCCATGTATCTGGATATTTTGCTTGTACCCGTCTTTCTTGGCAACTTGAAGCTGTACCAAGTGACTGAGTAGGGAGAGTTACTTCCCTTCTCTCCCTCATGTTTATTTTTAGTTCTATTGGTTAATTTTATTAATTAAAATAACAGCCTGATTCTCTATTTTTTTGACCCACTAGCTTTAAACTATATGTCTTGACCTCCTACAATGAAATTTGAGGAAAAAGAGCCCCAACCTATGTTTCCACCCTTCTACCTATCTCTCTACAACTTCCAGTACCTTCATAGTCTCTTCTTTAATGATAATTCAGTCTGGGCTTCTCTCTAAGTTTATTCAAAGAGTCGAAAACTTCCGGCCTCCCTGGTGGCGCAACGGGTTAAGGCGCAGCACTATGATGCAATGCGATGCTATGCAGAGCCTCTGCAGCATGAGTTCGATCCCCGGCCAGGGAGCTTCCCACATGGTGCGGCAGACCTCGCCTGTCTCGCCTGAGTGAATTCGAAATACAACGTCTCTGGTGAATCTCGCTTGCTGTGAATTCGAAATGCGATGTCTCTGGTGAATTTCGCTTGCTGTGAGTTCGAAAATCTGCTGTGAGTTCGATAATCCCACCCGCTGTGAGTTCGGTATCTGGTGAATCCTGCCCGCTGTGAGTTCAATATCTGGTGAATCTCATGCGCTGTGAGTTCGATATCTGGTGAATCCCGCCCGCTGTGAGTTCGATATCTGGTGAATAGTGCCTGCTGTGAGTTCGATACCCGGCCAGGGAGCTTCCCTCATGGCACAGCAGACCTCACATGTCTGGTCCACTGCTCCCCTCAGCAGTGTATTTCAGTTGATCTGCTCCCGACTCTTGTCTCTGGTGAATCCTACACCCCAGCCTATATGCATAAATAAATAAATCTTTTTTAAAAAATAATAAAAATTCAAAACCAACAATCCATGTCACCATCTGCCCACCTATTGGATTTTAAAGTTTCAGTCATTATACTTACTGATTCTTTCTTGTTCTTTGGGATCCTTTATCAGAGCAGCTTGAAATTTAAAAAAAAATAGATGCTTTCTCTTTCAAACCTTTAGCTAGAATTTCTGAAGCATCTCATGTTTACTGAATAAGCTGTGAGATGCATTCTTCTATTTTTCCATCTTGTTCCTTCTTCCTGGTACCATTGTTCATCATGGAATGTCTGCCGGTCCTTCCTAATATGTGTGCAGAGGCCCCATCTGCCCACCAGAATCTGCGCCTCCTCTTCCCAGTTCACAGCTAGACTTTATTCCCTCCATGCTCTTGCTACCCAGGGGAGCAAGCTCTTGTAGGTGGGTGCTTATGGGAACGTGGGCATGACACCTCCACGACTCATTCCCTCTTTTTGCAGGCTCAGGTGACCCTGGACAGCATCGACTAATGAGGCTGAACTGCCTTCCCAGAATGGTTCATGAGAAGAACCATCATTGACTGGCCAGCTGCTAGGGAGGGAAATGAACTTGCATGTTTCTCAAGCCAAGGAATAATTGTTAGGCATCTTGTAACCACATCTTATCCCACCCTTCTTCACACGGTATCCTAATAAAGAAGTTTCTTAGGATTGGACAGTCCTAGGTGTGGATAGTCCTGTCTTCCCTCCCAACCTTTCTGCCGAAAGAAAAGGCTGACTGTAAGAAATGTGTGTGCCTGTAGGGCATGTGGACTGGCAGGCTCACTGTAGGGTGTCTTGGCAGGGAGTTGGCAAAACGTCTCTCTTTTTGTGCCAATAAGAGGTCTTAGTTCTGGCTACCCACAACCACTCTCAGTTCCCTAGATTTCCCCAAGCAATATTTTCTTTAGAGAGCACCATCTGATTTAATCTGAGACTGATTTAATCCTCCCTGCATTTGGTGGGGCTGGGGGTTGTAGGAGGAAGGGTACATTTGTGTAAATGTTCCAGAAACAATCCTTCAATAAACCGCTTCCATTTTTGCCCATTTTTCACTCATCCTGCTCTCAGTTGCCACCTCTGTGGCTCACCTGCCATGCCCACTGTTCTTTCAGCAACTTGTTGATCTGCCCTGCTCTGGGGCATCATTCAACATGGTCCCTTCTGCCTCTCACCTTCCAGAAATGTCTGCCTCTTTCTGGTCTGCTGATGTTCCTTCTTTTCCTTTCTCTGTGGTTCAATTATTTCCTTTTGTTCTTCCTTCTTGTCATCACAATGGATGGAGAGAAAGGAGAGTATTATATTTGGTCTGTCATATTTATAAGTCAGAACTCATTTTTAGAAATAGAGACTTTATGGGGAGAAGGAATCAGAATTTCACACTTCTCATTAAGGTCTTGGAAATTAGTATTTTAAGAGCAAATTTTTCCATAATATGCACATTAGAAAGTAGTTGCAATCAGTTACCCAGCTGTTCCATGTGTCTCTGGCCTATATGTACAAATACAGTCATCTCAACATGAAAATCCAAGTCCCTTTAGCTCTATTGCCTGACCTGTACATGTGGGCAAACTGGTTTCTTGGGGCTTACCCTCTTCCAAATCTCTGCTAATTCACAAGAAGCAGTGTATGTGTTTTCTTGAAGCAGCATAGTCTTTTATTGCCACGTCCAGGTTCTACTGGCCTGGCCAAATAACACCATTGCTACCGCAGGGATATTGGAACTGGAATTCAGTCCCTCCTGGCTAAGCCACCTTAGTTTGAGTACCAGTTGAACTGCATTCCACTACCCCTTTGAGGGAAACCTGCCAATTCATGCTGGTTAGCCACAACCCTATGAAGTTGGAAGGCAAAACATACCTTCCTTCCATGGAACTCTCAATTAGATAGGGCTTCTCTCATAGCAGTGTTGCTCTAGTCCCAGAATTTTAAGAGAATTTTCAGGAACAGCTCTTTTCTTTAACATGAGCTAACCCAGCACTCCTACTTTAGCAGGAGCCGCCATCTTGGTGCTGATTTCCTTAAGATCCAGCACTTGACTGATGATGTTTTTGACCTTCACAGTGTTGGATCTACTTGGCAGTCTCTTATAAAGGGAAAGGCAGATACTCCTTGTTCACCACTGCTGGTTGATGGGGGCGGGGTGGCCCAGGTGAGGGGATAACTTCATATTGGATAGCTGCAGCTCAGTGCACTGAAGGGTTTAGTGAAGCAACTCAACAAATTCTCATGAACACAGTTCACCTGTGGTAGCAATACTTATAGGAACCCCAACTTCTGATAGTTCTGAGGATCTACTTCTCAGTCTGGATCCTTCTATCCCTCCCCTTCCCTTTGTATAGAAACTGGCTTCTGTCACCTCCCCCTCCCCAAATCACCAGTGTTTATATGCCTAACCAATAACTATGGTTGGGATTCAAGAGACATGGCCCCCAAAGGAGCTTCCTTAATCCCAAATAAATCAGTAAATTGGAACAGATTCTAGGAGAAGGTGGTGTCATCTTAGACCACACTCAGCATTCCTAGGCTTAAAAGGAGTTTTCATTTCCACCACATCACTTCTTCTTGTTATCATTGGTATTTTAGAGTTTCCTGTGACTCTGTGGGCTCATTGAATGAACAAAGTAGCTCTCACCAGTAGCTGGATATAAAGAGTTCCATTATATATAGTGTCCCTACTTGGGCTATGAAGAGGTACCATCTTGCATCTAAGCCTGTGCGTGAATTTCCATGTCTCAGTTCAAGATGAGCGTGCCCACAGGTTCTGTTCCTTCTGAGGGCAGTGAGGGCGCATCTGATGCCGGCTTCTCCTCTCACTTGTGGTAGTTTACTGGTCATTTTTGGCATTTCATGGCTCAGAGAAGCATCACATCTCTGCCTCCGTCTTCACACGATCTCCTCCTTGTGTATGTATCTGGGTCCAGGTTTCTGCTTTTATAAGGACACAGTCATATTGGAGTAGTGGCCACTGTGACCTCATCTTAACTAATTCCATCTACACTGATGGGATTTCCAAATAGGACACTTCCTAAGATTCTGGGGAGTAGAACTTCAACATAGGAATTGGGAGTGAGTGAGAGTTGGGAAGAGACACACTTCAGTCCATAACAACTTTTCCCATAGATGAATTATTTGACCTCCCTATACCTTAATTTGTAAAACCACTGACTTAGGGTTGCTGTAAATAGTAAGGCCTGTGATGTGCTCATCACAGCAAGCATTCAGTGTTAAATGATCTGGAACATGTTTTTGTTTCATTTCCAGTACTTCTTTAAAGAGACCCTGTTGGTACCACCTATTGCAGCAGAAAAGGGGGTTCACATCCCTGGGGAGTCATCTATAGTAACTTCCTCCTCCTTTGGATTAACTTCTTACATAATCATTCCTTTGCAGTTCCAAGAAAACACATCTATTATTTGTTGCCTCCTTGTCCAGATTCCAAAAAATGATATTTGCAACCTAGAGTTGAATGGGGACCTGAATGAAAATAGTAAACTAAAAAAATAATACTTGATATTGGGTTAAAACCCAGATACAGAGTGAGTGAGTGGGAAAGCTCACTCCTTTGGCTCAGTCTTTCAAATTTTCTGGAATTTCAGTGTTGACTTGTTTGTCTACTTTGTTGTTATGGCTTGTTTCACTAAGATTCGTTTTCTCTTTTTCTATATCAAGCCTATGCGCAGCATACAGAAGTGGGTGATGCAGGGCTGTGTCGGGAGGTATGGGATTCTTTTTGCTACTTTGAGAGGCAGTAATCGTGTGACATCCTCACTTTCTGTGATTCTGTACCTGCCTCTTTTTCAGAGGATAAGTATGTTGGAACATACATCTGGAGTTCTGCTATCTCACGTTGGGAAAGGATTCCAGTGCTTGTTATAAGTCTAATCCGAGACATCTTCCTTGCAGACTGGGAGGAAAGCAGCAGGAGTAGGCATGGCCATTTGACAAATAGGTTTCCAATCCCACAACACTCATCTCTAGGCTTTTATAAATCAGCCTGACGTGGGGCTCTGTCTGCCTGTGTGTGTATTTGTCATTTCTGCCAGAGGAGCAAAGATGAGTCAGGCAGACATTATTTCCTCTGTATTTGGAAAGAAGTGAATGGACCCTTTTAAAATAAGCTAACGTCAAACTTTCTTCCTCTGTGTTATGGCTGCAAGTGTGGCATATGCATGAGTAGAATCTCTTTAAGACAAAGGCATAAATTAAGATCCTAAATCATGATGATTTCTGGGGTCAGTTCTCCTACCTCTTGGAGAAACTCTGTCCATTTCTCATTTTATTTGACTTTTTCTCATACAGTAAAATTCTGAGATTTTGAGGCTAGTTGACTTTGCATTTGTGCCTTTTGGCAAAAATTAAATGTGATTTCTTTCTTTTCAATTCGAGTTTTTCTCTCCCCTCCAACCCAGATTTATTGAGATAGAGTTGACATAAATCTGTTTTTTTTCTTTCTGAATAAATCACACATGACTTAAAAGAACCCTAAATCGATAATAATTCAAATGGAAAGAAAAATCAGTGAAAGTACATGAAAGCCTGGGAATATATACATAACAAATTATACATAACAAATTATACATAATTATACATAACAATTATACATAACATAATTAATTATACATAACAAATATGCAGAATAAAGAGAAACAAATCACAAAAAAAAAAAAAGATTTGACTTTGAACTTGTTTAGGGGCTGGAAGGCCACAAATTATAATATAAAATTTTAAAAATACCCTTCATTTGAAAAAAAAATGCAAATTGTTCTAATGCAGAAAAGATACCTTTAAGACAACAAATAGTGGTCTACCTATATCTTCTGCATAAGGAGACAGCAAATAGGTGTCTTTAAGAGAATCATAGCTGTTCTCCAAATACCTACACTCTACACTTATGTAGTTGCTTGCTCAGCAGGGAAAAACAAAGAGAACATCTAAATCCTCTAGAAGTCACTGCTTTGGGGAATTTCTGTCTCTAATTTCTGCTGCAAGAGAAAAGAAAGGCTACAGTCTGGAGGTGGCTGATTTATGTGACCTCAATACGTCATGAATATTCATACTATGTGTGTACACTACTGTTGCTCTTCCATATTTCCTTAGAGACGTTCCTCTCCTTATTTTTGAAGGTCAATATCAAATTGAAAGCCAGGCATTCCAAGAATATTGAATCCATGTGTATGATAACACAGCACACACTTCACCTGGACTTGTAACTAAGTCTTTACTTCCACAACATGAAAAGCTTTCTTTTTTTTTTAAAGATTTATTTATTTATGCATACAAGCTGGGGTACAAGATTTATTTATTTATGCATACAAGACCAGAGGTGTGGAGAAGGGAGAGGGTTCACCAGAGACAGAGTGGGGAAGAGAACAGGCAGATCGGCTGAAGTACACTGCTGAGGGGAGCAGCAGGGGAGGCAGGAGAGGTCTGCTGTGCCATGTGGGAATCTCCCCAGCCTGGCATCGAACTCGTATCGCTGCTGCTGACAAATCCACAGCGCAGCGCCTAGCCACTGTGCCACCGGGGAGGCCCAACATGAAAAACTTTCTGCCCAGCACATTTTGGACATCCTGGGGTCAACCATCCTTTGATGGCTGAATCCAGCAGTCAGTACTTCAGCCGCAGATCATACAGTTTCCCCAGAAGAAGGCTCCGTATTCGGCTGCCATTATAGATAATGAATTTTCCCCCATTCGCCAACTTTTACTTAAAAAACACAATATCCCCTGTAACCTTCAACGACACTGTGCTTACTGAACTAAAGCCTTCTATTTCTTTCTGAATAGAAACGCCTCCTGCCCAGACCTTGTGCAGCTAGGGATTTGAGTGCAATAGACAATTTCAAAGACAGCTCTTTCTACTTAACAATTGGTGCATTAGGCTAAAATGTTCACACAAATGCAATAGCAACAGAAGGGGTTTGCAATGTAATGACAAGGTCCTTCTTTTACCTGGATCACCAGGATGATGAATGAGCATTAGCAGAATAGTCTTTGGGCCCTTAGGTTTACCTTGATCTCGCAGAATGCAAATTGACATTATACCCACATTTCTATGATATTTATTACCATGGTCATGATGTGAGGGCTTTTTCAATATGAATAGTGAAAAAGGGGAAACATATTACTGCAAAGAGACGTTATTGTGCAGGGAATGTATAAACAGACGAGAAGAAAGGAGCGACAAGCTCATAATAGAAACCGAAAGCTCCTCATTTTGTCCCGATTGTCTACCCTTCCTTTTTAAACAACCTTCCTTTTTTCTCGCTATCAATACAAAGTTCTTTTTGGTAAAATGAAGTGCATTCATGCTGCTTGAAAGAAGCTTTTAAAGTTGATCTGTGCCCACACAAAGGAGAGGCAGTGCCGGGTCCAGCCATGGAAGGAGCCAAAGTTGGTGCTCGTTCATTACTTGTGGCTCGACACGCCAGCCTCCATATCATTTTGTAAAGAATCAGATAAACTTTCCTCATGATAAACAACTGAAATAATTTTTCTTAGCTGTCAGCTCCTTTTCTCCCTCTCCCAGACTGTTCTCACACTCTTCCCTGTTCGTGAAAGCAGCCCAGGGCAGCTCTCGGGTCTGATAAATGGGCTCCTTTCAACTGGTGGCAGGCTTCAGGAAAAAGAGATAATCCTGGATAATGTGGACACAGTTTTCATTTCATGTCACCCAATTAAACTGCAATTATCCGGAGTGCAACAGCAGAAAAACTGAAGAGAATGGCTGGAGAATGAGGCGCCGAGGCTCCCTGGGATTCTTTATACCACGCGCATCAGCGAGATTTGTTCTGTTCTGAAAATCAAGCGCCGGCCTGAGTCTCAGCGGCACAGAGCCTCGGCCAGATCAGCCGCAACCTGTAGCTGCCCGTGAAATGCACCCGCAGATTCTGGGAGAAATAGCAGTTTGAGGCACAGCCCTGTTTTTGTTTGATTATCAGCATCCGAGCCCAGCTCTGCGCTGCAGCCGCGTTCCTCAGACAGAACTCAGACAGGCCATGGCGCTGAGGACGAGGCTTTCCTCACCAGGACCTCTCAGCAGCATCAGAAACACCACCCCAAGAACCTATCAGGACTGCTAAGAGAGGGGAGGCAGCTCTTGTCACAAGCATGTTTAATAAATCACGCGGAGCTGTGCTGTGTTAGTCTGAGGCCTGAAGAGAGAAAAATTTCGGTGAACAGCTGGTTCAATTGGGAGATGTTGTCTTCATGTAAATGTGGATATTCAGCCTTGCAAGGAACTACATCTATGGGATGGGAGTAGATAAAGGGATCCAGCATCTTCCATTTAGAAAGTATGCCATTTTTCAGATGCTCTGGTGGCATATGACACTGGACTTTCAGTGGAGGAAATGAAAGAAAACACTCACCTTAAGGGGGAGGTTTACATGTAAATAATCATGGCCGCATCTGAAAACAACTGAAAGAAGATCCATAATAGTAGAATTCACAGGGGGTGGGGTGGGTGGCAGGAAGGGAAGCAATAGAATAGAATGAAAATGACCTTCGAATATGACATTGTCAGAGACCGCAAGAAAATAAGGCAGGTCCCAAACTCACAAACTCCAAAATAAAATTTTCATCACCAATAGCATAAATCTTGAGATGAATTAATACCCTCCTGAAATAAACTGTGGACCTTACCAGCTGGGCTATTTAGTGATGAATCAACTACTTTAATCTCATAAAGTGATTCTCTGGCGTGCTGTTTGCCTCTCTAGCTCTTCTTCCTTCCTCCTTTTGAAATGGATCCCATCTTAATCTTTTTCAGAACAGCCATTTGTGGCTCCTAAAAGTCAAAAGTGCAACAGATGTGTCACTCAGAGCTGGTTTTAACCAGAATCACTTACTTGAGCGTGGCTGTGGACAGGCCTGGGGCCCTACCCTCCCCAGCCTCTAGGCCAACAGGGATAAGAAACCACTCTACTAGGAGATCATGCCTCCTCCCCTTGACCCCAGGTGATATCAGAAACCCAAGTGCCTCTTATCCCAGGCAGCAAACAGATGTAGAAGAGCACCCCCAGTGCAAGTACACAGGAAACATTAAAAAAAAATGAGGGAGAGTTGTTGAGATGCATTTGAAATTTGCTTCATTCTTCCATAGTTATAAATGCAACAATAATCGCGATGGTGTTGCTAACACAAGACAATTGAATGTGCCTTTCATCTGAGCTCAAAGCATTATACAAATAATGGTCTGGGCTAGGATCCCATCCTGTGTAGCTTTATGGGAGAATCCACACAATTACAATAACATAATGACACTATGATAACAGTAATAATACCTTATGTTTACCTAATGCCTATCTCTGGGAAACCTAAAGCAGTTTGGAGATGCTAATCTAATTAAACTCCAGGTAGACAAGTAGGAGGCAGGTATTTTTAATTCAGACGCTGTTTAGGAAATGATGGGAATACTAACAGCTCCCACCTCCCTTCCTCCTAGGTATTTGTGAACATACAGAAAAAAAAGAGAGTTCAGATTGAAATCTTCTAACTACATGGAAGAACAATGATAATAGTAGAATATAATAACACTATTTAGATCACTTTTCATCTGATATACTTGTCTTTCAAATTATGGGTTGAATTAATATCCTGCCTTTGTTCATGGAGGACTTTCACACAGCTCCTACACGTGGAGGAGGAGAAGGTGATGTTCTAGGGGAAGGCGTCAGCCCCTCCTGCTGAGGACTCTCCCCCCTCCCCCTTACTCCTCTTGGGCGTGACTCCCACTTTTCTGTGAACAGTCTTCTCAACTCTTCACAGAATTGTGTGATATAAGCCTGGTTACTTTGAAATCTAATTTTTGGGGTTTGGGAAACATTGAATTCAGAATATTAAAAAATACTACTACGAATAAAACTAGTTTTAGCTCTACCTGTGGTTTTAGCTCTGATGAAATAAAATGACTAAGTGTAAAGGAAGCCCCTTAAAATACTATATACTAAACAGATAAATTCAATGGAAAGGGGATTTATAGAGGACTCCTTTCCTTCTGTTTATTACTGGATACTTTTAAGAAGATTTAATTTTAAAACAAGATGGGAGTCTGAGCCGTTCTCACAGGCTGTAATCATGGTATCTGTTTATTTACTTTGTTTTTCCTCTTTATCCATTTTCTCTTATTTTTTCTCCTACCAGAAGTTCCACAAGGGCAGAGGCCATGTCTGTCATTCATTATTGTATCCCTGTGATGACATGTGGTTATATGTATCAGATGTTAAAGAAAGTGATCATGAATGAATGAATGAGTGAGTGAAGAGGCTCCAGCATCTTGAGATGCCAAGGACCTAGACTTTATAGTCACCAGATCTGAGGCCAAAGGACTCCACTACATCCTCGGTTTGCAAACTCTGGCAAACCACTGAAGGTCTTTGAGCCTCAATTATCATATCTATAAGTTGAAATTTTTCTCTTTTGAGAGTGTCACCAGGAGTGACAAGGTAAACCACCAGTGCCTGCGCCTTTAATAACGATGAGCTATTGTATTTTTTTTTTCTTGCTTCAAAAACAGAATGTTAGGTTGACCCAATTTTTTTTTTATGCATACAAGCTGGGGTACAGGCCAGAGGCGTGGGGGCGGTGAGAGGGTTCACCAGAGACAGAGTGGGGAGCAGAACAGGCAGATCAGAAATACACTGCTGAGGGGAGCAGCGGGCGAGGCAGGAGAGGTCTGCAGCACCATGTGGGATTCTCCCTGGCCTGGCCGGGCGTCGAACTCACTGCCAACAGCTCCACAGCGCAGCACTTAACCGCTGCACCACCTGGGAGGCCCAGGTTGACCCAATTTTTAAGGTCAGTTGTGCACTTCCTAAATCTTTGGCTTCCTTCTCCCTGCCCATCTCCCCCATGAGAATCAGCATTCAGCACACACTTATGGCTTCCTTCCCTGGCGCTGTAAACCAGAGCCCAGCTCGAAAGCACAGAGAATCAGCCTCACTGCGCTGTCCCCACTCCGAGGCCCTGCGCAACTTCTGCTTTGGAAGTCACCTGGTCCCGGGCACTGCCAACATTTTAACCCCTACAACTGCCAGGACTTTGGGGGCATCCCAGGACTGATGTTTTCTAAGACTTAGTTCTTCCCACATCCAGGCCAGGATAAGCGGGGAAGGGAAAGCTTCCAGTCGTTCCCACACCCTGCTTCACCGGCTCCCCAAACTGGCCTCCTGTTCAGAACTGGCCCCCAGGGAGCAAGACCGTTTCGGAACGGGAAGGAGAGGCAGCAGCGCCTTGAGAACCACGCGAGAGACCAACTCTGACTTGGGGAAAGTGGGCCACGCATGCTCACTCCCGTGATTCCTGCTTCTCCCAGAAGGAACGCTCCTGGGGAAACACATCAGCCTCCAGCGTGGAGGGCTGGAGGGCGGTCCTTGGAGGCCCAGAGGGAAAGCGGCATCTTTGTCCCGTGCCACTCGTCTTCTGTTTTTCTGGATGGGGATGTCCTGAGCCTCTTTCCAAATCTCGTGTAGCTGTTTAACAAATCTTCTCCCAGCGGAGGGCTGTCTTCTGGAAGAGGTAAGGAACTTGGCCTTGATGGGTTTGCAAACAATGTGAGCTGGTGCCACGAGCCTGTGGGGGTTTGGGAGAGAGGATCCTGGTCCCCTCTGCTCCTCCACATGGCCCCCCGGTCTCAAGGACCAAGCAGGCTGGGTGCTGAGGGCATGGCCTGCATGGCCATCATTCTTACTCTGCTGCTGAGAGCTGCTGGCCCCGTTGGCATCTCATTTATTTATTTATTTATTATTGTTATTTATGTCTTTTACATTTTGTATTCCCCTTGGGCAGCCCACCACCAATTCACCCGTGATCCATCTCCATGGTCCCCTGTATTCTCCTCTCTTCCATTTTGTGCCCTTATCCACCACCACCCCCCCACCCCGCTGAGTGTCTCTCTCCCACCCGGCCTCCCTATAGTCCTGTTGTAAGTGAAACCATTGGATATTTTTCTCTTTCTTTCTGGCTTATTTCACTGAGTATGATTCCCTCTAATTCCATCCATGTCGCTGCAAATTGCATGTGTTTATCTTCTTTCCATGGTGAATAGTATTCCATTGTGTATATGTACCACATCTTCTGGATCCAATCATCTATTTTTGGACATCTGGGTTGCTTCCATACCTTTGCTATTGTGAACAGTGCCGCAATGAACATACGGGTGCATGTATCCTTTCGGATTAGTGTTTTTGTGTCCTTTGGGTAAATTCCCAAAAGTGGGATTGCTGGGTCGTATGGGAGC